>SJYX01015539.1:0-58435 GCA_006410675.1 Oreotragus oreotragus | reverse complement strand
TCTGCTTTGTTTTACCTTTAGTTGTCTGGAATTATCCTCCCTATTTTTATATCAATTTATGAGTTTGTTTCTCCCCTCCTAGGTTTTAAGGGCTTCCCAGGTGGTGTTACTGGTGAACTCATCTGCTAATGCAGAAGACGCAAGACATGTGGGTTAGATCCCTGGGTTGGGAAGATCCCCTGGAGAAGGGCATGGCAACCCACTCCAGTATTCTTGCCCAGAAAAATCCCCTGGACAGAGGAGCCTGGTGTGTTACAGTCCATAGGATCACAAAGAATCAGTCATGACTGAAGCAATTTAGCGCACACACATGCACACACACACACACAGGTTTTAAACTTCTTAAGCTCAAGGTGCTTGTCCATGTTGATTGATGTGGTATCCACACACCTTGAATATTAACTGGCACACAGTAGGGGCTCAAAATATTTGTTGGATGATTAAATGTTGATGCATACAACACCCAACTAATTAATACCTGAGGTTATTCAGACATGGCATGTCCTTATGAAGCCATAGCAACTTCTAGTGATTGTCAGTTTTTTTTTTAATTGAGTGAAAATTGCTTTACAGTTTTGTGTTGGTTTCTGCTGTACAACAATGCAAATTAGTCATAACTACATATATATGCATATATCCCCTCCCTCTTGAGCCTGTATCCCACCCCTCCAGGTCATCACCAACAGCCACGCTCCCTGTTTGATGCAGCAGCTTCCCATTAGCCATCTGTTTTACACATGGTAGAGTAAATATGTCAGTGCTACTTTCTTCATTCGTCCCACACTCTTCTTCCCCCACTATGTCCACGAGTTCAGTCTCTATGTCTGTGTCTCCATTCCCTCCCTGCAAATAGGCTAATCAGTACCATTTTCTAGATTCCATTTATATGCATTAAATATATGATATTTGTTTTTCTCTTTCTAACTTTACTCTGTATAACAGGCTCTAGGTCCATCTACCTCACTACAACTGACTCAAATTCATTCCTTTTTATGACTGGGTAATATTCCATTGTTTATACATACCACACTTCCTTTATCCATGATCACCTACCTGTTCTACACCCATGTCTCTGTTGACTTCAGGCTTACTGATCTGCACTTTTCATAACTGACTTTCTGTCCTGTCCATTTTTGTTCACTGGACATTATTCAGGGGTTTTTCTGCCTCTTTATGGTTCTTCAAAGGTTCAGTAAAAACACTACAAAGTCTGTCTGTCCCCCAGAGTGATACATTCAATTATGAAGGCTTGATCTCATTTAAAAAGGCTCAGTGAGGGACTTCCCTCTCTGTCCAATGGTTAAGATTCCATGCTGCCACTACAGTGGGGCGTGGGTTTGATTCCTGGTCAGGGAACTGAGATCCTGCAAGACTCACTGTGGGGGCTAAAAAAAAAAAAAAAAAGATTCAGTGATGGCTTGCAAATTATGTATCCAGTTGGGAGTCCAGTTTCTTCTTAACCACTCTCACTTCTGCTCTGACGATTCTCTGACAACAGAATGGAAGCACAAATGGGAATGAGGCATTTTGGTAGCTGAAACCGTTTTCTGAAAGCCTTCCTTTTCCTGGATGTGTGTGTGCCTGGAATCTTTTTGCTTCTGCAGACCCATTTGGTTTTGTCATCCCTTTTCTACATTAAAGGACTTCAAGACCCTCTGGTCTGTCACCAGGCTTGGGCTGAGAGAAGTCTCTGGAGGCCCCAGCAGGAGTCCATCTGGAGGCCCCAGCAGNCGAGAAGACACCACAGCGAGAAGACACCACAGCGAGAAGACACCACAGCAGGAAGCCCCCGCAGCGAGAAGCCCCCACAGCGAGAAGACACCACAGCGAGAAGACACCACAGCAGGAAGCCCCCGCAGTGAGAAGACACCACAGCGAGAAGACACCACAGCGAGAAGACACCACAGCAGGAAGACACCACAGCGGGAAGACACCACAGGGAGAAGCCCCCGCAGCGGGAAGACACCACAGCGAGAAGCCCCCATAGCGGGAAGACACCACAGCGGGAAGCCCCCGCAGCGGGAAGACACCACAGCGGGAAGACACCACAGCGGGAAGCCCCCGCAGCGAGAAGACACCGCAGCGGGAAGACACCGCAGCGAGAAGCCCCCGCAGCGGGAAGACACCGCAGCGAGAAGCCCCCGCAGCGAGAAGCCCCCGCAGCGAGAAGACACCACAGGGAGAAGACACCACAGGGAGAAGCCCCCGCAGCGAGAAGCCCCCGCAGCAGGAAGACACCACAGCCAGAAGACACCACAGCAAGAAGCCCGCACAGTGATAAGACCCCACAGCGAGACGCCCCCGCAGCGAGACGCCCCCGCAGCGAGAAGCCCGCGCACCAGAAGACCCAGAGCAGCCAAAAAGGAATGATTAAAAATTAGAAAAAAAAACTCCCAACAAGTAAAAGGTCATTGCCAGATATGTTCACTGGTGAATTCTACCAAACATGTACCTGTCCTTCTCATACTATTCCAAAAATTTCAGAGGAAAAAATGCTTTCTAACTCATTCAATGAGGCCAGGATCACCCTGACACCAGAGACAAAGATATCACACAAAAAGAAAATAATAGGCTGACACCACTGATGACATCATTCAATACCACAGTAATCCAAGTCTGTGTGCCCCGACCAGTAATGCTGAAGAGGCTGAATGGTTCCATGAAGACCTACAAGACCTTCTGGAACTAACATCCAAAAGAGATGTTCTTTTCATTCTAGGGGACTGGAATGCAAAAGTAGGAAGTCAGGAAACACCTGGAGTAACAGGCAAATTTGGCCTTGGAGTACAGAATGAAGCAGGGCAAAGGCTAATAGAGTTTTGCCAAGAGAACACACTGGTCATAGCAAACACCCTCTTCGAACAACACGAGAGAAGACTCTACACATGGACATCACCCGATGGTCAATACAGAAATCATATTGATTACATTCTTTGCAGCCAAAGAAGGAGAAGCTCTATACAGTCAGTAAAAATAAGACCAGGAACTGGCTCAGATCATGAACTCCTTATTGCCAAATTCAGACTTAAACTGAAGAAAGTAGGGAAAACCACTAGACCATTCAGGTATGACCTAAATCAAATCCCTTACAATTATATAGTGGAAGTGAGAAATAGATTCAAGAGATTAGATTTGATAGAGCGCCTGAAGAACTATGGACAGAGTTTCATGACACTGTACATTGGAAGCAGGGATCAAGACCATCCCCAAGAAAAAGAAATGCAAAGAGGCAAAATGCTTGTCTGAGGAGGCCTTACAATAGCTGTGAATAGAAGGGAAGCAAAAGGCAAAGGAGAAAAGGAAAGATATATCCATTTGAATGCAAAGTTCCAAAGAATAGCAAGGAGAGATAAGAAAGCCTTGCTCAGTGATCAGTGCAAAGAAATAGAGGAAAACAATAGAATGGGAAAGTCTAGAGATCTCAAGAAAATCAGAGCTACCAAGGGAACATTTCTTGCAAAGGTGGGCACAATAAAGGACAGAAATGGTATGGACCTAACAGAAGCAGAAGATATTAATAAGAGGTGGCAAGAATACACAGAAGAACTGTACAAATAAGATCTTCATGACCCAGATAATCATGATGGTGTGATCACTCACCTAGAGCTAGACATCCTGGAATGCGAAGTCAAGTGGGCCTTAGGAACCATCACTACGAACAAAGCTAGTAGAGGTGATGGAATTCCAGTTGAGCTATTTCAAATCCTAAAAGATGATGCTGTGAAAATGCTGCACTCAATATGCCAGCAAATTTGGAAAACTCAGCAGTGGCCACAGGACTGGAAAAGGTCAGTTTTCATTCCAATCCCAAAGAAAGGCAATGCCAAAGAATGTTCAAACTACTGCACAATTGCACTCATCTCACACGCTAGTAAAGTAATGCTCAAAATTCTCCAAGCCAGGCTNAGGACTGGAAAAGGTCAGTTTTCATTCCAATCCCAAAGAAAGGCAATGCCAAAGAATGTTCAAACTACTGCACAATTGCACTCATCTCACACGCTAGTAAAGTAATGCTCAAAATTCTCCAAGCCAGGCTTCAACCGTACATGAAACATGAATTTCCAGATGTTCAAGCTGGTTTTAGAAAAGGCAGAGGAACCAGAGATCAAATTTCCAACATCCACTGGATCATCAGAAAAGCAAAAGAGTTCCAGAAAAACATCTACTTCTGCTTTCTAGACTATGCCAAAGCCTTTGACTGTGTTGTCCACAACAAACTCTGGAAAATTCTGAAAGAGATGGGAATACCAGACCACCTGACCTGCCTCTTGAGAAACCTGTATGCAGGTCAGGAAACAGAACTGGACATGGAACAACAGACTGGTTCCAAATAGGAAAAGGAGTACATCAAGGCTGTATGTTGTCACCCTGCTTATTCAACTTATATGCAGAGTACATCATGAGAAATGCTGGGCTGGATGAAGCACAGGCTGGAATCAAGACTGCCGGTAGAAATATCAATAACCTCAGATATGCAGATGACATCACCCTTATGGCAGAAAGCAAAGAAGAACTAAAGAGCCTCCTGTTGAAAGTGAAAGAGGAGAGTGAAAAGGTTGGCTTTAAACTCAACATTAAAAAAACGAAGATCATGGCATCTGGTCCCATCATTCCATGGCAAATAGATGGGGAAACAATGGAAACTGACAGACTTTATTTTGGGGGGGTGCAAATGGTGACTACAGCCATGAAATGAAAAGATGCTTGCTCCTTGGAAGGAAAGTTATGACCAACCCAGATAGCAGATTAAAAAGCAGAGACATTACTTTGCCAACAAAGGTCCATCTAGTCAAAGCTATGGCTTTTCCAATAGTCATGTATGGATGTGAGAGTTGGACTATAAAGAAAGTTGAATGCCAAAGAATGGATGCTTTTGAACTGTGGTGTTGGAGAAGACTCTTGAGAGTCCCTTGGACTGCAAGGAGATCCAACCAGTCCATCCTAAAGGAAATCAGTCCTGAATATGCATTGGAAGGACTGATGTTGAAGTTGAAACTCCAATACTTTAGCCACCTGATGTGAAGAGCTGACTCATTTGAAAAGACCTCTATGCTGGGAAAGATTGAAGGCAGGAAGAGAAGGGGACGACAGAGGATGAGATGGTTGGATGACATCACCAACTCAATGGACATGGGTTTAAGTAAGCTCCAAGAGCTGGTGATGGACAGTGAGGCCTGGTGTGCTGTGGTTCATGGGGTCACAGAGTCAGACACGACTGAGCGACTGAACTGAACTGAGCACTACTGATAGATACAGGTACAAAAATTCTCAACAAAATCATAGCAAATTGAATTTGACAGTCTATTAAGATGATTACACACAAATGGGGTTTTCTCAAGGATGCAAGGATTTTTCAACATCTGCAAATCCATCAGTGTGATACACAACATCAACAAATTGAAGATCATAAAAACCATATGATCATCTCAATACACACTTGAGATGTATGTATGTACGTACTTAAGATGTACTCAATACATACTTGTCAAAAGGAAAAGCTTTTGACAAAATTCAACACCTATTTATGATGAAAAAAAAAAACCTCCTTAAAGTGGGCATAGAGGAAACACCTCAACATAATAAAGGCCATATATGACAACCTGCACCCAGCATCATACTCAGTGGGGAAAAGCTAAAAGCATTTCCTCCAAGATCAGAAACATAACAAGGATATCTACTCTCATCACTTTAATTCAACAGAATTTTGGAGAAGAAAAGGAAATAAAAAGGAATACAAAGTGGAAAGAAGTTAAACTGTCACTTTCTGCAGATGACATGATACTATTTATACGTAAAGCTACTGGAGCTCATAATGGATTTGGTAAAGTTGCAGGATACAAAATTAATACACAAAAATCTGTTACATTTCTATACACTAAAACCAAAAGATCATAAAGAAAAATGAATGAAACCACAGGACTGGAAAAGGTCAGTTTTCATTCCAATTCCAAAGAAAGGCAATGCCAAAGAATGCTCAAACTACCGCACAATTGCACTCATCTCACACGCTAGTAAAGTAATGCTCAAAATTCTCCAAGCCAGGCTTCAACCGTACATGAAACATGAATTTCCAGATGTTCAAGCTGGTTTTAGAAAAGGCAGAGGAACCAGAGATCAAATTTCCAACATCCACTGGATCATCAGAAAAGCAAAAGAGTTCCAGAAAAACATCTACTTCTGCTTTCTAGACTATGCCAAAGCCTTTGACTGTGTTGTCCACAACAAACTCTGGAAAATTCTGAAAGAGATGGGAATACCAGACCACCTGACCTGCCTCTTGAGAAACCTGTATGCAGGTCAGGAAACAGAACTGGACATGGAACAACAGACTGGTTCCAAATAGGAAAAGGAGTACATCAAGGCTGTATGTTGTCACCCTGCTTATTCAACTTATATGCAGAGTACATCATGAGAAATGCTGGGCTGGATGAAGCACAGGCTGGAATCAAGACTGCCGGTAGAAATATCAATAACCTCAGATATGCAGATGACATCACCCTTATGGCAGAAAGCAAAGAAGAACTAAAGAGCCTCCTGTTGAAAGTGAAAGAGGAGAGTGAAAAGGTTGGCTTTAAACTCAACATTAAAAAAACGAAGATCATGGCATCTGGTCCCATCATTCCATGGCAAATAGATGGGGAAACAATGGAAACTGACAGACTTTATTTTGGGGGGGTGCAAATGGTGACTACAGCCATGAAATGAAAAGATGCTTGCTCCTTGGAAGGAAAGTTATGACCAACCCAGATAGCAGATTAAAAAGCAGAGACATTACTTTGCCAACAAAGGTCCATCTAGTCAAAGCTATGGCTTTTCCAATAGTCATGTATGGATGTGAGAGTTGGACTATAAAGAAAGTTGAATGCCAAAGAATGGATGCTTTTGAACTGTGGTGTTGGAGAAGACTCTTGAGAGTCCCTTGGACTGCAAGGAGATCCAACCAGTCCATCCTAAAGGAAATCAGTCCTGAATATGCATTGGAAGGACTGATGTTGAAGTTGAAACTCCAATACTTTAGCCACCTGATGTGAAGAGCTGACTCATTTGAAAAGACCTCTATGCTGGGAAAGATTGAAGGCAGGAAGAGAAGGGGACGACAGAGGATGAGATGGTTGGATGACATCACCAACTCAATGGACATGGGTTTAAGTAAGCTCCAAGAGCTGGTGATGGACAGTGAGGCCTGGTGTGCTGTGGTTCATGGGGTCACAGAGTCAGACACGACTGAGCGACTGAACTGAACTGAGCACTACTGATAGATACAGGTACAAAAATTCTCAACAAAATCATAGCAAATTGAATTTGACAGTCTATTAAGATGATTACACACAAATGGGGTTTTCTCAAGGATGCAAGGATTTTTCAACATCTGCAAATCCATCAGTGTGATACACAACATCAACAAATTGAAGATCATAAAAACCATATGATCATCTCAATACACACTTGAGATGTATGTATGTACGTACTTAAGATGTACTCAATACATACTTGTCAAAAGGAAAAGCTTTTGACAAAATTCAACACCTATTTATGATGAAAAAAAAAAACCTCCTTAAAGTGGGCATAGAGGAAACACCTCAACATAATAAAGGCCATATATGACAACCTGCACCCAGCATCATACTCAGTGGGGAAAAGCTAAAAGCATTTCCTCCAAGATCAGAAACATAACAAGGATATCTACTCTCATCACTTTAATTCAACAGAATTTTGGAGAAGAAAAGGAAATAAAAAGGAATACAAAGTGGAAAGAAGTTAAACTGTCACTTTCTGCAGATGACATGATACTATTTATACGTAAAGCTACTGGAGCTCATAATGGATTTGGTAAAGTTGCAGGATACAAAATTAATACACAAAAATCTGTTACATTTCTATACACTAAAACCAAAAGATCATAAAGAAAAATGAATGAAACCCCATTTACTATCATGGGAAAAAGAATAAAGTATCTAGGAATAAGCCTACCTAAGGAGACAAAAGACCTGTACTCCAAAAACTGTAAAATGCTGATGAAAGAAATCAAAGACGGCAAAACAGATGGAAAGATATTCTATGTTCTTGGATTAGAAGAGTCAGTGGTGCCAAAGTGACTACACTACCCAAGGAAATCCCTGTGAAACCACTGCAGAGCTGAAACCAGAAAATGTTTCATTTCTATAAAGACACAAAAGACTCCAAAGAGCCAAAGCAATACTGAGAAAAAGTGGAGCTGGAGAAATCAGGTCCAATGACTCCACTCATCAAAACTGTATGGTACTGGCACAAAAACAGAAATATAGCTTAATGCAACAGGACAAAAAGCCCAGAAATAAACCCATGCACCTATGGCCAATTAATCTATGACAAGGAAGGCAAGACTATACAATGGAGAAAAGACAATCTCTTCAATAAACAGTGCTAGGAAAACTGGACAGCTATGTGTAAAAACTAATTCATGGATCACAGCCTCGTCATGGTGAAGGGGCTTCCAAAACTCAATGAAGCTATGAGCCATGCTGTGCAGGGCCCCCTAAGATGAACAGGCCATAGTGAAGACTTCTTACAAATGTGGTCCACCAGAGGAGTAAATGGCAAACCACTCCAGTAGTCTTGCCGCAAGAACTTCATGAACATTATGAAAAGGCAAAAGGATATGACACTGGAAGATGAATCCTAAGGTCAGACTGGGTCCAACATAGGGAATACTGGGTCTAATACTAGGGAAGAGTGGAGGACAATTACTAATCGCTCCAGAAAGAATGAAGCGGCTGGGCCAAAGCAGAAATGGTGTTCAGCTGTGGATGTATCTGGTGGTGAAAGTAAAGTCTGATGCTGTAAAGAACAATACTGCATAAGAAGCTGGAATATTAGGGGTCCATGAATCAAAGTGAGTTGGACATAGTCAAGCAGGAGATGGCAAGAGTGAACATCAGCATCTTAGGAATCAGTGAACTAAAACGGACAGGAATAGGCGAATTTAATTCAGATGACCATAATAACTACTAATGTTGGCAAGAATCTGAGAAGAAATGGAGTAGCCCTCATAGTCAATAAGAGCCTGAAATGCAGCCCTTGGGTGCAGCCTCAAAAATGACGGCATCTTTGTTCATGTCTAAGGCAAACCACTCAACATCACAGTAATCCAAGTCTATACCCCAGCCACTGATGATACAGAAGCTGCAGTTGACTGGTTCTATAAAGATCACAACACCTTCTAGAACACCAAAAAAAAAAAATGTCCTTTTCATCATAAGGGATTAGAATGCAAAAGTAAGAAGCCACTAGATATCTGGAATAACACTCAAGTTTGGCCTTTTAGTACAAAATGAAGCAGGGCAAAGGCGAACAGAATTTTGTCAAGAGAACAGATTGGTCATAGCAAATACCCATTTCCAACAACCCAAGAGAGGACTCTCTACACATGGATAGCACCAAATTTTTAATACCAAAATCAGATTGACTATATTCTTTGCAATCGAAGATGGAGAAGCTCTATACAGTCAGCAAAAGTAAGACCTGGAGCTGACTGGGGCTCAAATCATGAGCTCCTTATGGCAAAATTCAGACTTAAATTGAAGAAAGTAAGGAAAATCACTAGACCACTCAGGTATGACCTAATCAAACCCCTTATGATTATACAGTGGAGGTGACAAATAGCTTTAAGGGATCAGATCTGGTAGAGAGAGTGCCTGAACCATGGACAGAGGTTCATAACACTATACAGGAGGCAGTGACAAAGACCATCCCAAAGAAAAAGAAAAGCAAGAAGGCAAACTGGTTGTCTGAGGAGGCTTTACAAATAGCTGAGGAAAGAAGAGAAGTGAAAAGCAGGGGAGAAAGGGAAAGATATACCCAACTGAATGTTGAGTTCCAGAGAACAACAAGGAGAGATAAGAAGGGCTTCTTAAATGAACAACGTGAAGAAATAGAGGGAAATAATAGAATGGGAAAGACGAGAGACCTCTTCAGGAAAACTGGAGATATCAAGTGAACGTTTCATTCAAGGATGGGCATGATAAAGGACAGAAACAGTAAGAAGCAGCAGAAGAGATTAAGAAGAGGTGGCAAGACTACACAGAAGAACTATACAACAAAGCCTTAATGACTGGGATAACCATGACGGTGTGGTCACCCACCTAGGGCCAGACATCCTGGTGTGTGAGGTTAGGTGGGCCTTAGGAAGCATTACTATGAACGAAGTTAGACAGAATTCCAATTGAGCTACTTAAAATATTAAAAGATGACGCTCTTAAAGTGCTGCACTCAGTATGCCAGCAAATTTGGAAAACTCAATAGTGGACACAGGACTGGAAAAGGTCAGTTTTGATTCCAATCCCAAAGAAGGGCAATGCCAAAGAATGTTCAAACTATGGCAGAACTGCAGTCATTCCATACGCTAACAGGTTATACTCAAAATCCCTCAAGCTAGGCTTCAGCAGTACATGACCCAAGAACTCTGAGACATACAAGCTGAGTTTGGAAAATGCTGAGGAACCTGAGATCAAATTGCCAACATCCACTGGATTCGAGAAAAAGAGAATTCCAGAAAAACATCTGCTTCATTGACTACATTAAAGCCTTTGATTCTGTGGATCACAAAAAGCTGTGAAAAATTATTATAGAGATGGGAATACCCAGACCACCTCACCTGTCTCCTGAGAAATCTGTACACGGGTCAAGAAGTGACAGAACTAGACATGGAATAAACGACTGGCTCAAAACTAGGAAAGAAATAACAAGGTTGTATATGGTCATTCTGCTTATTTAACTTACATGCAGAATACATCATGTGAAATGCCAGGCTAGATGAATCACAAGCTGGAATCAAGATTACTGGGAGAAACATCAACAACTTCAGGGATGCTGATACTGCCATTCTAATGGCAGAAAGTGAAGAGGAACTAAAGAGCTTCTGAAGGTAAAAGAGGAGATTGAAGAAGCTGGCTTGAAACTCAACATTCAAAAAACTAAGATCATGTCATTTGGTCCCATCACTTCATGGCAAACAGAAAGGGAAAAAGTGAAAGCAGTGGCAGATTTTATTTTCTTGGGTGCCAAAATCACTGCAGATGGTGACTGCAGCCATGAAATTAAAAGACACTTGCTCCTTGGAAGGAAAGCTATGACAAACCTAGAGAGCATATTAAAAAGCAGAGATATCATTTTTCCAACAAAGGTCTTTGTTGTCAAAGTTGCACCAAAGAATTGATGCTTTCAAACTGTGCTGCTGGTGAAGACTCTTGAGAGTCCCTTGGACTACAAGGAGATCAAACCAGTCAATCCTAAAGGAAATCAACACTGAATATCCATTGGAAGGACTGATGCTGAAACTCCAATACTTTGGCCACATGATGCAAAGAGCTGACTCATTGGAAAACACTCTGATATTGCAAAAGATTGAAGGCAAAGGGAGAGAGGTGGCAGAGGATGAGATGGTTAGATAGTATCACCAACTCAATGCACATGAATTTGAGCAAACTCTGGGAGGCAGTGGAAGACAGAGGAGCCTGACATGTGCAGTCCATGGGGTCACAGAGAATTAGCAACTGAACACCACCACAAAAAACAAAATTAGAGCACTCTTTAACACCACACACACACACACATACACACACACACACACACACACACACTCAGAATGGATGTGGGGCCTAACTGTAAGGTCAGACATAAGACTCTGAGAGGAAAACACAGGGACCTAACTGTAAGGTCAGACATGAGACTCTGAGAGGGAAACACAGGCAGAACATGCTCTTGACATAAACTGCAGTAGTATCTTTTTTGATCTGTCTCACCGAATAATGGAGATAAAAACAAATAAGACCTACTCAAACTCAAAAGCTTTTGGACAGCAAAGATAACCATAAACAAAACAAAAAGACAACCCACAGAATGGTAAGAAAATATTTGCAAACTATGCGACTGACAAGGGATTAGTATCCAAATTTTACAAACAGCTCATGTGGATTAAATTTAAAAACACACACACAATCTAAAAATAGGCAGAAGACCTAAACAGACATTTCTCTAAGGACGTACAGACCACCAAGAAGCACATGAAAAGATGTTTAACATCACTAATTATTAGAGGAATGCAAATCACAGCTACCAAAACATATCACCTCACACCAGTCAGAATGACCACCATCCAAAAATCTACAAACAATAAATGCTAGAGTGTGGAAAGAAGGGACCCCTTCTACACTGCTGGTAGGAATGTAAACTGGTACAGTCACTGTGGAGAACAGTATGAAGGTTCCCTAAAAAAACAAACATAGAGCTATCATATGTTCCTCCTACAATCCAACTTTCGCACATATATCCAGCGAAAAACACGGCCCAAAAGAGTACACGCACCCCAGCGTTCACTGCAGCACTGTTTACAATAGCCAAGACAAGGAAATGTCCACTGACAGGGACGGATAAAGATGTGGTACATATACACAATGGGATATTGATCACTGAAAAGAACGAAATAATGCAGTTTCCAACAACATGGATGGACCTAGAGAGTGCCACACCGAGAGAGGTCAGACAGAGAAGGAAAAGTCTCACATGACATCCCTTGTGTGTGGAATCTGAAAGAAAACGACGCAAATGAGCTCACAGAAAGAAACTCACAGACGAAGAGAGCAACTTATGGCTGGGGGGCGGGGGCGGGGCAGGAGGGCGAGTTAGGGAGTTTGAGATGGACATGTACACACTGCTGTATATAAACTTATATTAAATAAAAATACNAGAAACTCACAGACGAAGAGAGCAACTTATGGCTGGGGGGCGGGGGCGGGGCAGGAGGGCGAGTTAGGGAGTTTGAGATGGACATGTACACACTGCTGTATATAAACTTATATTAAATAAAAATACAGCGGATAACCAACAAGGCCCTGCTGCAGAGCACATGGAACTCTGCCCAATGTTATATGGCAGCCTAGATGGGAGGGGATGTGAGGGGAAATGGAGACACGTGTATGTATGGCGAGGTCCCTTCACTGTACATCTGAAATCACCACAACATTGTTAGTCTACTATATCCCAACACAAAATAAAAAGTTAAAAAAAAAAAAGGAACAGGATGTGGTACATACATAAATGGAACATTACTCAATTATGGAAAAGAGTGAAATAATGCCATGTGCGACCAAATGGATGCACCGAGAGACTGTCATACTGAGTGAAGTTAGATAAAGACATACATCATATGATATCACTTACATGCAGAATCTTAAAAAAAAAAAAAACCTGATACAAATCAACTTATTTACAAAATGGGAACAGACACACAGACTTAATGAATTTACAGTTACCAGGGGTGAAAAATGAGGGGGAGGAATAGTTAGGGAGCTTGGGATTGACATGTACACACTGCTATATTTAAAGTGGATAGTCAACAAGGACCTACAATATAGCACAGGGAACTCGGCACAATATTTTGTAACAACACAAATGGGAAAAAAATTTTAAAGAAACAGACACATGTTTAACTGAATCACTTTGCTGTACATCTAAACTAATATATATACAGAACTATTGTGTCTCTAAACACTAATAACCAAATATTAGAAAGTGAAATTAAGAAAGCTGTCCTCTTTACAATTTACAACTGGATCAAAATGAATAAATATAAACTTAACCAAGGAGGTAAAAATCCTGTACACTGAAAAGTGTAAGACACTAATAAAAGAAATTGAAAACATAAATAAAAAGATATTCATGCTCAAGGACTGAAAGAACTAATATTTCTTTTTAGAATAAATATTTTTAAATGTCCATACTATCCTCAAACAAATCTACAGATTCAAGGCAGTCCAGATCAAAATTCCAATGATATTTTTCACAAAAATAAAACAATTTTAAAATTTGTATGGAAGCAAAAAATCCCAGGTAGCCAAAACTATCTTAAGAAAGAAGAAAAAAGCTGGAGGCATCATGCACCCTGGTTTGAAACTATATTACAGAGCTAGAGTAATCAAAACAGTATGGCTGGAAGGGGGAAGATACACAGACCAATGAAACCTATACCTGTAGAGCGCCCAGAAATAAATCCATACATGTACGGTCAAAACAAAGGAGCCAAGAGAGAACAACGAGGGAAGGATAGTCTCTTTAATAAATGGTGCTGGGAAAACTGGACAGCTACAGACGCAAGAATGAAACTGGACCACTGTTTTGCACTATACACAAAAATTACCTCAAATGGATTAAACTGAATGTAAAACCTTAAACCATAAAAATTCTAGAAAAAAACAGGTCGTAAGTATCCTGACATCAGTCTTGGCTATGATTTTCTAGATTTGACACCAAAATCAAAGGCAATAAAAACAATAATAAACAAATATATCAAATTAAACAGTTTCGGCACAGCAAAGGAAACCATCAACAAAATGGCGACCTAAAAAATGGAAGAAAATATTTGCAAATTTATTCATCTAAACAAACAGCACACACAAAAATTTTTTTACAGCAATATGACCTGCAAATGGGCAGGGGATCTGAGGAGATGTTTTTCCAGAGAAGACATACATACAGCCAACAGTTACTGAAAAAGTGGTCAGCAACATTAATCATCGGGGAAATGCAAATTAAAATCAGAGAGACTACCTCACATCTGTTAAAATGGCTATTATCAAAACTTCAGTTCAGTTCAGTCACTCAGTCGTGTCCGACTCTTTGCGACCCCATGAATCGCAGCACGCCAGGCCTCCCTGTCCATCACCATCTCCCGGAGTTCACTCAGACTCACGTCCATCGAGTCCGTGATGCCATCCAGCCATCTCATCCTCGGTCGCCCCCTTCTCCTCCTGCCCCCAATCCCTCCCAGCATTAGAGTCTTTTCCAATGAGTCCTTGATTCAGGGACCTGACATTCCAGGTTCCTATGCAATCAAAACTTAAAAGGTATGAAATAACAAGTGTTAGCAAAGATGCAGAGAAAAAGAAAAGCCCTGTGCACTGTTGNCCCTCCCAGCATTAGAGTCTTTTCCAATGAGTCCTTGATTCAGGGACCTGACATTCCAGGTTCCTATGCAATCAAAACTTAAAAGGTATGAAATAACAAGTGTTAGCAAAGATGCAGAGAAAAAGAAAAGCCCTGTGCACTGTTGATGGAACTGTAATTTGGTCCAGCCACTACGGTGAACAGTATGGAGTTTCTTCAAATAGAACAGAACTATCATGCAACCCGCCAGTTTCCCTTCTAGACATCTATTCAAAGGAAATGAAATCCTTTCTTGAAAAGAAATGTGCATGCCCCTGCTCACTGCAGCATTGTTTACAATAGCCAAACATGGAAACAATCTAAGTGTCCACTGACGGATGAACAAAGGGAATATGATATGTGTGGACATGTGTGTGTGTGTGTGTATAGTAGAATGCTAATCATAAAAAAGAAACCCTGCCATTTGCATCTACATGAATGGACCTTAGAGTGATTATGCTAAGTAAGTCCAAGACAAATCTGTATAATATCACTTACATGTGGAAACTTAAAAGCTGAATTCATAGACACATAGAACACATTGGTGATTGCAAGAGTTGGGGGATGGGAGTAGACAAAATGGGTGAGGTCAAAACTTCCAGTTATAAAATAAGTAAATCCTGGGGATATCCAGTAAAGCAGTGGTGACTGCAGTTAACCATAGTATACTGAGCACAATGAAGGAAGCAGTAAACAAGAAGACGATGCACAGAATGGGAGAAAGCATTTGCAAACAAAGCAGGCAACAACGGATCAACCTCCAAAATAAACAAACAGCTCCTGCAGCTCGATGTAAAAAATGGGTAGAAGGTCAAAATAAGGCATTTCTTCAGAGAAGACATACAGATGCCCCAAAAGCACATAAAAAGATGCTCAAAATCACTAATTATGAGAGAAGTGCAAATCAAAACTACAGTCAGCTATCACCTCACACCAATCA
Source organism: Oreotragus oreotragus (assembly GCA_006410675.1). Classification (NCBI taxonomy): domain Eukaryota; kingdom Metazoa; phylum Chordata; class Mammalia; order Artiodactyla; family Bovidae; genus Oreotragus; species Oreotragus oreotragus. The sequence continues at coordinate 42,537 of SJYX01015539.1, read as the reverse complement.
GAATGTCCATCATCAAAAAGTCTACAAACAATAAATGCTGGAGAGGGTATGGAGAAAAGGGAACCCTCCTACACTGTTGGTGGGAAGGTAAATTGGAACAACCATTATGGAGAACAGTACAGATGTTCCTTACAAAAAACTAAAAGTAGAACTACCATATGATCCAGCAATCCCACTCCAGGGCATACCTCTGGAGAAAACTCTAATTCAAAAAGATACAAATCACTCCCATGTTCGTTGCAGTGCTATTTACAATGGCCAAGACATGGAAGCAATCTAAATGTCCATCGACAGATAAATGGATAAGGAAAATATGGTACTCTCATCTGGAATGACTCTGGCCTGACTCCAGGAAAAAAAAAAAAAAAAAGATGTGATACCTATATACAATGGAACATTACTTAGTCATTTAAAAAAAGAATGAAATAATGCCACTATGTATAACATGGATGGATCTAGAGATTATCACACTAAGGGAAGTAAGTCAGACAAAGACAAGTGGAATCGCTTATATGTGGAATCTAAAAAAAATGACACAAATGAACTCACTTATAAAACGGAAATAGTATCATGAAGGTAGAAACAAACTTATGGTTAACCACGGTGGGGGGAGGGATGAATTGGGAGGCTGAGATTGACACATACACAGCAATTGTAAAACAGATAATAAGGGCCTACTGCATAGCACAGAGAACGCTGCCACTCAGTAATGACTTGTATGGGGAAACAATCTAAAAAAGAGCGGATATATGTATAGCTGGTTCACTTTGCTGTATAGCAGACTAACACAACAGTGTAGATCAACTACACGCCCCCCAAAATTAACTAGAAAACGAGTGTACTGAATACTTGAAAGAGGACATCATGAGAAACGCTGGGCGGGAAGAAGCACAGGCTGGAATCAACATTGCCGGGAGAAATGTCAATAACCTCAGATATGCAGATGACACCACCCTTACAGCAGAAAGTGAAGAGGAACTAAAAAGCCTCTTGATGAAAGTGAAAGAGGAGAGTGAAAAAGTTGGCTTAAAGCTCAACATTCAGAAAATGAAGATCATGGCATCCGGTCCCATCACTTTATGGCAAATAGATGGGGAAACAGTGTCAGACTTTATTTTGGGGGGCTCCAAAATCACTGCCGATGGTGACTGCAGCCATGAAATTAAAAGACACTTACTCCTTGGAAGGAAAGTTATGACCAACCTAGATAGCATATTCAAAAGCAGAGACATTACTTTGCCAACAAAGGTAGTCAAGGCTATAGTTTTTCCAGTGGTCATGTATGGATGTGAGAATTGGACTATAAAGAAAGCTGAGCGCCGAAGAATTGATGCTTTTGAACTTTGCTGCTGGAGAAGACTCTTCCAAGTCCCTTGAACTGCAAGGAGAGCCAACCAGTCCATCCTAAAGGAGACCAGTCCTGGGTGTTCATTGGAAGGACTGATGCTGAGGCTGAAACTCCAATACTTTGGCCACCTCATGCAAAGAGTTGACTCATTGGAAGAGACTCTGATGCTGGGAGGGATTGGGGGCAGGAGGAGAAGGGGACGACAGAGGATGAGATGGTTGGATGGCATCATCAACTTGATGGACATGGGTTTGGGTAGACTCCAGGAGTTAGTGATGGACAGGGAGGCCTGGCGTGCTGAGATTCATGGGGTCGCAAAGAGTCAGACATGACCGAGCGACTGAAGAGAATAAATCTTAAAAGTTCTCATCACAAGAAAAAAATATGTAACTGTGTGGAGATAGATGTTAACTAAACCTACTGTGGTAATCATTTCACAGTATATATGCATATCAAATCATTTTGTTGTACACCAAAAACTAATACAATGTTAAATGCCAGTGATCTCTCAATATCAATTAATCAGAATGCTTTTATTTATATTCATTTATAGGTATATATAAGATCCCCTGGAGAAGGAAACACCTACCAACTACAGTATTCTGGCCTACAGAACTCCATGGACAGAGGAGCCTGGTGGGCTACAGTCCATGGGATCACAAAGAGTCAGATATGACTGAGCGACTTTCACACACACAGAGGGATACAGAGGGCTTCCTGATGGCTCAAACAGTAAGGAATCTGCTTGCAATGCAAGAGACGCTAGAGCCTTGGGTTCAGTCCCTGGGTCAGGAAGATCCCCTGGAAGAGGAAATGGCAACCCACTCCAGTATTCTTGCCTGGAGAATTCCACAGACAAAGGAGCCTCACGGGCTACAGTCCATGGGGTCGCAAAGAGTCGGACACAATTGAAGCGACTGAGCATACACACATAGGTATACACATAAACACATTTTTGTGTTCGCACAGATAAAATCTCTAGCAGGTGCACAAATATAATAAGAATGGTCGTTTTAACGGACCAAGGGTAACATCTTAAAATTTACCTCTGTGCCGTTTTATTACTATGCACACATACGGCCCATTAAAAACAACTGTACGCGCTTGCTGTTTCTCACTCTTCTGTTGCTGGTGGGCTCCAGTCATCTCAGCTGCTTGGTCAGGTCCAAGAAAGTCCGTCCTTTGCCTGGCGCCTGAGCAGAGAGCTCACCAGGCCTGGTGTGGCTCCCGGTCACATGTATTCTTACTGACTTACCAGGACAACTAAGTGTCCTATGACCCATAACCCAATTAGCTTAGTGAGGGTGCCACACCTGGCCTTACCGGCCGCAACAGGTATAGGGAAAAAGAACAAACCTCATTATTACTCTTTTGTGCATGGATGCTTTTCTAAATTAATGAACATTATTTTCTTATTAAAACTCCCCACTGTGGTTGCTTTTTCTTTGGCTGTGTGGTTTGGGAATAATAATAGTAGTAGCAAACATTCGTTGTGCGCTTAACTGTGTTCATTTGCTAGGGCTGCCATAAAAACATCTCATAAATGAGGTGGTTTAAACAACAGAGATCCTTCCCATTATTCTGGAGGTTCTGAGATCAAGGCATTGGGAGGGCTGCCTTCCTGGGTGGCCTCTCCGTGGCTTGTAGGTGGCTATCTTCTGTGTCTTCATCTGATCTTGCCTCTGTCTCTTCTTCTGATAAAGACACCTGTCACATTGGATTAGTGTACACCCTAATAAACTCATTTCAGTTTAATTGCCTCTCTAAAAGCCCTGCCTCCAGTCACAGTCTAGGATACTGGGGGGCGGGGGTTGGACTTCAACATCTGCTTGCCTATGAATGCAACCCAAGGCACAAGAATAAGCAATGCAGCCCAGGTAATAGGCAGCAGAGTCAGAATTTGAATCCAGGCTCCAGATCATAAGACTCTTCAGCACCATACTGCACATGAATTTTTTTTTTCATGTATTCTTCTGGATCCATTAAAGTTTCCCAAAAGAGAGAGAATTAAATGGCTGCTATAGTAAACCAACAGAAAAATTCTGCTCCTCCAACAGCAACAACAACAACAAAATCCCACTCCCCAAACGATCATTTCCAGCGGAAGGTACCAGAGGGGCCCTGCCAGTCTTCAAGTGTGCCTTTGTGAACCAGTATTTTACCCCATCTTTCCAGCCAGGGAACCCTTAGGAGCGGGTGGTGTGATCATTTGGCCCCCTCTCATGCCTCGCCAAGTTCATGGATGATGAAATGGGTGTGCAAGGATCAACCAAGCCCCTGCTTCCTCATGAAAGCATTGGGGACCATGTGATGACCGGCGCTGGACATCACAGTCAGTTATGCTTGAAATCCCAACTGGCCCAATGCTGAGGCTTCTACAGGTTTTTGTTTATGAGCCAGAAAAGGCCAAGCTTTGCCCACAGTCCCTGGCACGAGGCAAAGGTACAAGAGGATCCCCTTGCAGAGTGAAGCACAGCTGTAAACTAGGTCACTGAAAGCAGAGCCAGTAGTGGTCATATTAGGACTCCCAGAATGTCATCTACAACTGCTCCCACAAGACAAGGGAGAACATGGTCACTGAGTTTCTCTCAGCTTAAACGTCCCACTTTAAAAATATATATCCTTTTCTAAGACCCCCATAAAGTATGAAGGGGATAAGGAAGTTGCTGTATACCTGAATCACAATCCAAGTTAGAAGCATTTAACCAAACCATCACCACATTAACTTGTTTTAAACAAGTTAAGAAATAGGCAGTCTTTCAACTGCTGGGCCCTGTACAGAAGGAAGCAAGGAGAGGTAGCCCAGCTGCTGCCTGATGTGCAATTTGAAAATTTCCTTTCCATCCTGAAACAGAGACATACCTGCCATCCTCTTAATTAGGGAAGCATTAATATAATTCAAGCAAAACATTAAAATTTGTAGCTCCGTCTAGTCAAGGCTATGGTTTTTCCAGTAGTCATGTATGGATATGAGAGTTGGACTGTGAAGAAAGCTGAGCGCCGAAGAATTGATGTTTTTGAACTACGGTGTTGGAGAAGACTCTTGAGAGTCCCTTGGACTGCAAGGAGATCAAACCAGTCCATTCTGAAGGAGGTCAGTCCTGGGTGTTCTTTGGAAAGAATGATGCTGAAGCTGAAACTCCAATACTTTGGCCATCTGATGTGAAGAGTTGACTCATTGGAAAAGACCCTGATGCTGGGAGGGATTGGGGGCAGGAGGAGAAGGGGATGACCAAGGATGAGATGGCTGGATGGCATCACCGACTTGATGGATGTCAGTTTGAGTGAACTCTGGGAGATGGTGATGGACAGGGAGGCCTGGCGTGCTGCGATTCATGGGGTCGCAAAGAGTCGGACACGACTGAGAGACTGAACTGAACTGAATAGCTTCTTTGGTGGACTTGTAAGGTTAGCAATTATGTCATAAACTTAAGAGGAGCTGAAGGGCCAAAAATGTTAGATGTCATCAGAGATTCTAGATGTCATTTCTAAAATATCCATGTGAAGTGAAAATAAAATACTATTCCCATTTTAGGAACCAATACACTATCACACACATTTTGGAGCACTCATAATCTAAACTCTAGAAATATTCTTGACTAATTTCTGGAGAGATACCAAACTCATTTCTAAAAATCCATGAAATAAGACACAAATTTTATCTTTAACCAGTATCAGTGTTTATTTACATCAATATTTTACTAAAACAAGCTTTTACATTGTACAAAGTCATATAAACAGTGAGCAGGCTTAAATCCAAATGTAATAAATCTACAAGTTTACCACTCCTCCTCCACTAAGCCCCCAAATCAAAAGTGACTAGCAAAAACCTATCTAGAAGGGCAACTTCCAAAAGAGCTGGGTTTGGTTTTTGGGGGGACAGAATTTCACCCAGTATTGATTACTCCCTTTAACTGATTAAGCGGCAGTGGCAATAACACAAAATATAAGAGCTCTTCCTTTCCACTTCTCCTTCAGAGAAAGTACACAGGATTTCAAGCATCCATAAAAGAAACATGATGTAACCAAGCTGTAAATCACCCTTTAAAAGCCGTTGCAACAAGTTTAGAAGTTTCAGTTCTCTGCATTGATAAATGCAGCAGTTCTCAACCTCTACTGCACATTACTTTAGGGAGTACTTTCAAAAATATCAACCTTCAGGCCCCACTTCACACCGATTAAATTCTTATTTAAGTGAAAAGGCTGCTGGCATCAGTAGATTTTGAACACTGTTAGCTGATTCTAACAGCAGTTACGGTTAAAAAAAGCAGTGGAGCAAAATGGCTGATCTCTGGGCCAGGGGAACAAGAATACAAGCTGCAGTTACGTTCTTCCTTCCGGCTGCCTCTCCTCCTTGAGTTTATGGGTTTTGGAGGGTGTAAAAGCAAAACGTCCCTTTGCCCTGCTTCTGTGTCCTTATCACAGTCGACAGACACTCCCTCTGGCCCTCACCAAGATAAAACCAAAGTAACAGGCTCTGATCTCAGAAACAATAAGACCACCACCATTTCCCATAAGCCTGGACTTCTAACAAAGCAATTCTATCCCTGGCTTTTGCTGCACTGGTATCTGAAGACTTGTCACAATCTCTATGAATATGAATATGTCACGACCTCTTATGAATATGTGCGGGCTTCCCTGATAGCTCAGTTGATAAAGAATCTGCCTGCAATGGAGGAGACCCCGGTTCAATTCCTGGGTTGGGAAGATCCCCTGGAGAAGGGAAAGGTTACCTACTCCAGTATTCTGTGGAGAATTCCACGGACTGTACAGTCCATGGGGTCACAAAGACTCGGACACGACTGGGCAACTTTCACTTCACTTTCTAGGAATACGATAAACACGTGGGAGAGTTATTACTTTTCCATTATGAACAGACTAACGCAAACTTGGAAACTTTGGTACATGTTGCTTTTTTCCTTAAATAATTGTGTTTCTACTTAGCAAGCCAGTCCTTCTCTTTGAGGTAAACTTTTCCTTTCCTAAATGCTTCTGTCTCTGAGCTTATCTTCACTAAGGGTAAAGGCCCAAAGAGTATGTGGACCCAGAACTCGGTAATCCCCACCTAAGGAAAGACACTTCTCAAGTGAATGAGAACCGGCCCAGTTAACCCATAGGTGTTTGAAGGTGTGACCCAAGATTCCAGTTCAACCAGAAACGTATCCCTTGGCTCCTCTGAACAATTCTGAGGTGTCAGAGTCCCCTGCTGCTGCTTTCTGCAGCAGGTTTCACTCTATTCGCCTCAACTGCACTGTGCAAAATCATTTTTATAAAGCTCTAAATCAAGAATCACTCCAGAGATTGCATGTAAAAATACTGGAAATGAACAGACACAAACATACACCAAGGAAACAAGAGCCTGGCTCTTTTCAATACTGACTTTTCCGGAACTGGTAAGACCCTTTACAATAGGCTTTACTGATGCTTCAGCTAATAAAGATGTCATGGCAAATCTTACTTGAAACAGTAAAGCATACGCTCGATGCCAGCAAGGATCCCACCTGGCTTGTCCTCTGCTATATTCCCGCAGCAGATTACTGAGCACAGTAAATGCTCAGCGCACACATGCTTAGTTGCTTCAGTCATGTTCAACTCTGTGACCCTATGGACCACAGCCCACCAGGCTCCTCTATCCAAGGGATTCTCCAGGCAAGAATACTAGAATGGGTTGTCGTGCCCTCCTCCAGGGGATCTTCCCAACCCAGCGATCTGATCTGCATCTCTCATATCTCCTGCATGGGCAGGCAGGCTTATCATCACTAGTGCCACCTGGGAAGCCCAAATGCTCAGTAAATACCTGCTATATAACTAGAATGTTTAGATTTGGAAATTTTTCTGGTTCACAGAGATTAGAGCTTTAGTAAGATCTCTTGCAAATTGGGAATCCTCTTTTATCTCTCTTAAGTACACATGCTACCCTATTGAGAGAGAGCTTTTGTCCTTGACGGAAATCAAACAGTTCACTACCAACCTTGTCTAATAAGCTCCTCAAAAAAGATCTACCATTGCTTGTGACTGTTTTTCCAATTTTGATTCAAAACATGAACCAGACCATCTCCCTAGAGCCTGACAATTTATATCCCATTCAGGCATCTGCTAGCAAATATCCAATAAACCCAGCACTACCCCAGGTACAGAGCAGACAGGGGAACTCCCTTTTTGGTTGTAACAGCGCCCATATCAGAGCAGCAGGGAGAGAAGTGTCAAGATGGGCACTCTCTGGATGGGGGCAACAGGCACCGACCCAAGAGAGGCCAAGTAAAGGGCTGGTCAACAGCTCCTGAGGCCAGGCTCTGCCCAGAAAGGACGAGAGCAGCTACTCAAGTCAGTCAGACAGGTTTCCTCTGGAATTTGGACTAGAGATATACAGAGGACGGGCCTAAGGGAGGAGGAACAGGGAGAAGTTCCACTGACAGGCAGAGCTGCTTTGAGAAACAGGCAGAGAGCAGCCTGTCCCCAGCACTGGGGCCATTCCAGCCCATGGTTCCCTGACCACACCCTATCTCTTCCAAGGTGGCCAGGGGGAGTCTGTGTGTGTCGGGAGCCGCATTAGGCATTACTGACAAAATGGAGGCACCGCCCCAGCCCCCTCTCCTCATTCCACAGGCACGGACCCGGGATGAAGGAGTTAGCTCTTGAGATTCTGACTTCTTTCTTCCTTTCTTTGGTTGAGTTGGCTGGAAAGAATATTAAGGTGCGTATTGTTCTTGAGAGAAGCGTAGAAAGCACAAAGCCTTCTGCAGTTGTGCCCAGAAAATAATCTATAAAGTAACCATTGACATTTATTCAAAGATTTTTGCAAAGAATGTCCCAGGATGAGCACGTAGGCCGCAGCTTGAGGCCATGGGAAAGATTGTTATCTGAGACCTGTTTGTGAGGGAAATGTTTATGGCAAAAGAAGTTTGCTGAGTTTAGGGTTTAGGAATAATTAAGAATAGTTAGAAGCCTTTTTAGGAGATGGTGAGCTTAGGATACTAGGGACTAGCAGGATTTAAAAAGATAAGAAATAAACTGAGGAATGTGGTAGGCAGCCCAGACATAAACATGCTTCCCTGGTGGCTCAGAGGTTAAAGCGTCTGCCTCTGATGCGGGAGACCTGGGTTCGATCCCTGGGTCGGGAAGATCCCCTGGAGAAGGAAATGGCAACCCACTCCAGTGTACTTGCCTGGAGAATCCCATGGACTGAGGAGCCTGGTGGGTTGCAGTCCATGGGGTCACAAAGAGTCGGACATGACTGAGTGACTTTACTTACTTACTTACTTACAATGTAATCACAAGTAAAGGAGATTCTGAGAGAACCGCTGAAGCAGGAACTCTGTTTGAAGGGCAACAATGAGACAATAATCTGGGTGAGGAGGAACTGAAAATGTCTGAACCTCTGACCTAATGCTTTTGAAAAAATATAAAAGAGAACCTAATGCTTGAAATAAACATGTAGTCCCCTACCTCAACTCAGAGGCTACATCATTTCCCCAGACACCACTCATCCCTTCAAGCTGATCCCCTGGCTGCTGGAGCTGGACTCCAGCAAGCTCTGGAATTTGGACCAGAGATATACAGAGGATGGGCCGAACGGAGGTGGATCAGGGAGAAGTTCCACCAACAGGCAGAGCTGCTTTGAGAAATAGGCAGACAGCAGCCCGGGCCCAGCACTGGGCCCATTCCAGCCCAGGGTTCCCTGAAGACACACTATCTCTTCCAAGGTGGCCAGGGGGAGTCTGTGTGTCCAAACAAAGGAGAACATGACACGAGACCAGCCATTTAGCAGAAAACGGGGATCAAAAAACATGAGAATGACACTTGGTACTCCAAGGACAGGAGAGGAAGTTTCATTAATCCTTAGTCTACAGTGCCTAGCACAAAGTAAGCTCTCAGTGTAAGCTCAGTGACCAAAGATTGGAAGCAGAAATAACAAAACTGTGAGGTAGATACCTGACATTTAAGTTCATTTACTCAGGGTGTGTGATACTAAGCTAATTATAATGCACCAAAAGCCTGCCTACAGTTTGAAGCAATACTAAGTGTTTCCCTCTTCCTAGTGGATTAGAATAATATCTAAGCAGAATAACAAAAATAAAGCACCCCTCAAAATTAAAACTAGAATCATCATATGATTCATCAGTTTCACTTATGGGGATATACTTAAAAGAATGAAAAGCAGAGACTAGAGGACTTACTGTGTAGCACAGGGAAGTATACTCAATATTTCTTAATAATCTATAAGGGGAAAAGTCTAAAAAGAACAGACATGTATATATTTATATATATCATATTTATATAATATACATACAACTGAATCACTATGCTGTACACTTGAAACAACATTGTAAAATCAACTATACTTCAATATTTAAAAATTAAAAACGCAGATATTTGTACATCAATGTTCATAGCAGCATTATTCACAACTGCCAAAAGGTGGAAGCAAAGCATCTATCCATCGACATACAAATAGGTAAACAAAATATGCATACAACAGAGTATTGGTTATTTTTACAAAGTAAATTCTGACACATTTTGCAACAAGATGGACCTTGAGGATGTTACACTAAATAAAATAACCTGGTCATAAAAGGACATATACTGTCTGTATCCACTTATATGAGGTACTTAAGAGTGGTCAAACACTCAGAGACAGAAAGCAGAATGATGGTTGTCAGGGGCTGAAAGGAGGGTGGAATTGGTGAGTTACTGTTCAAAGGCTTGACAGTTTCAGTTTTGCAAGATAAAAAATGTTCTGCAGATGATGGCAATGACTATAGCACAATAATGAGAATGCCCTTAATGCCACTGAACTGTACACTTAAAAATGGTTAAAACGATAAATTTTGTTATGCGTATTTTATCACAACTAAAAAGGATTTAAAAAAAAAAAGCCCCTTATTAATCACAATAAATTGTTCAGAAGCTAGAAAGCCCAACCCCTTAAGCTACTCATGTCATCTTACAACTTCAAAACATTTCTCCAGGCCATCCATTAACTAATATTACCAAATGCATCAAAGGCAAGCTGCAATAATTTAGAGATCAGAAACTGAGGCATTCTGCAAATAAAAATATAAGTCAAAAGGAAGACAGGAGACGATAATAAGAATCAATAGTCACAGTGCAAGAACCTAAGGGATCCTCCTTGTTGTTGTTGAACAATTAAAAGAAATAAAAAGGGCAGAAATATAGGACAAGAGAAGACATAATTACAATTACCACAGGAAAATGTTGGAAAAGAACAGTTCTCTTTGACTGTAAAAATTCAGTGCTATACAGTTTTAAATCATTAAATATGAAACTATTTAAACCTAAATAAAAATCCAACTCAAGTTCAACCTAGCTCAAGTGCCAACTGGCCAAAGTGCATTAAAGGAAAGAGCTTAAATATTCCTTCTGACAACCAAGTCACTAGCTTTGGTTTGCTTCTTTTATACCCAAGGAAACCAAAACCTTCTCTTTTAGATCACCAGGTCTTTCTTAAATGCCATAATTTATATTACACCATTTGACAAGGTATCTATCACAACCTTCTGACCCCAGATAGTAGTTAATCAATCTCTAGAATAACAGGAAATAAAGCCTTCCTGGAAATATCTTGTGTGATGACTTGTTTGACACTTTGTTTCTCCCACTGGACCTGTGCTATCTACATATGGCAGCCACCGGCCAATGCAGATACTCGACAGTACTGCATCAGAGGTAAGTTCCATGAAGGCAAGAAATTTCTGATCTTTTCACCAGTGTATATCTCCCACAGAAGCTACCAAACAGGAGGCATTCGATAACATGTGAAATAAATATTCAACAGCTAATGCAGCAAATGGAGGCCTGAAGAGAACTCAGTCTTAGAATAGTGTATACAAATGGAGGGGGTTCATGGGGACTACAGACTCCCAGAGATTTAGGGTCAGATTTAGAAAAGCTAAAAGAAAACAAATGAAACTCCCCAAAGAGGTAGCAAAGAATTTAACATTCCCAAAAAGTGGACCTTGCTACCCAAAGTGTGGTTGACCCATGGGCCAACAGCACCTAGGAGCTTGTTAGAAATGAAGAATCTCAGTCTCTAATCCAGTCCAACTAAATTAGAATCTGCATTTTAAGAAGCAATTCTAATGCACATTAATGTATGAGAAGCACCAGTCTATCTTTCTATCTTTCCAGACTGAGCAAGTATTCTTTACTCAGCAAGTTTGAAAAAAAACACTACACACAACTATGTGTAAATCGACAATAACCTTCATAAAAATTTCAATTAAAAGAACAATTGTAACAAACTTTGAAATCACACAGTGAGCTTTTCTGTATCCCTTCCCTATCACCTCTATCCTTGCTACATCCACATACCATAAGAAAATGTCAGACACACACAGCATCTGTGGGCTCTACATACAAACATATATACACACACGCACTCACAACAAAACATTACAAATACATATTACAAACTAGGGCACCTAACACAAGGGACCCCAGAAGAATATATCTACTTTCACTAAGAATTTTAAGCTCTATTTTAGTAACAATTTTTAAGTGGCAGGATTGAATGCTACATTGCTATAATAATACAAAAGTTCTGGTTATGAGAAAACTATCCTGATTATTCAATAAATCTACTTGAAACAAAATCATTTTACATGGAATCTGGGTCTCACATTTTTCAGGGGTGTGTTGATACTGTTCTTGTTCTTAATAAATTATAACTATTCAAACTAAAAACCAGTCCACCAAATGTAATATCAATATAATCTAGACGTAAAATTCAAGTTGTTTCTGATACTTTATCTGGAAGAAGGAAATTTTTTTTACCCTTTTACCCTAGTCTTGGGAAACTAAGCTGCCTAGAAATGTAAGAACTTTCTAGGTATTTAGGATTATGATTACTTACATTTGTCCCTTAAAAACTTTAGGTACTTCCCTAATCTTCTACCATGACCTTTTTTTACACCTTCATATATAATAAAAAATTATTTTTTAAAAAGATTTTTCTTTAAAAAATAACAGGGATTGAAAAATGCTCTCAAAGTCTTCTTGGACTTTACTATGAAAATACAATTAGACTGAACCTTACGAATTTCCCTCATATTAAGCTGCATTTGAACAGGTTAAAAAGTACAGTGGAAAAGAGCACAAAATAAAATCTCAAGGGAAAAAGCCTGAGTTAGGTTTACTGGCCTGGTCTATACGGAGTTTTCCCTTCCTGCCCTAGAACATTAAGTGGGTTGTATCTATTAGCACTTTTGGTGACTACTGAAGGAGTTTTCCCCAGCTAAAGCTTTCTGGCTCCCTTGAGTGTTGCAGACACTTGAGTATAGCAGACACACCCTAAGGTGACCCCCAATAATCAGTTACGTCCATATACTAGCCTCTTCCCTAGAGTTCGGACAGACTCTGAGACTTCCTCCTAGTCTACAAAATCTGGCAAAAGGGACAGGATGTCACTTCCATGATTACACGGTATCATTAAAAACCCCAGCTCAGTCGGCTCCAGTGAGATTCACCTGCTGGCTTTGAAGAAACAAGCTGCCATGCTTCGAAAGGATCTATGAGAGGGCCACATGGGAGATAGGTGCCTGCTGACAGCCAAGAAAAAAAAAAAAAAAAAACAAATGGAGATCTCAGTCTACTACCTCAAGGAACTGAATTACTGTCAAAAACCACACAGCACAGAAGGGAAGTCCAAGCTCTACAAAGCACAGCTCTTCCAACAGCCTGACTGCAGCCCATGAGATCCAGAGCAGAGAACCAACCCAGTGAAGCCATGCCCAGATTCCTGACTCAAGAAGACTGTGAGGTTAAAGAAATAAACGGTCTGTTGTTCAAAGCGGTTGAATTTGTGATGCAATAATTTGTTACTCAGAAATAGAAAAACCTCAGTATTGGTTACTTGAGTATCGGCAGACACTTATTTAACTAAGAACTGATTATTAGGATGAAGGCTAATTCCTGGAATTGTACTGTCTTATCTTTCCAATATGGAAATACATTATCAAACTTTAACAGTCCCTATAATCTCATATGGCCATTCACATTTTGGTTTGTGGAACTCTAATGCATTTTTTGTGGATTTCCAAGTTTTCTACCATGTTCTTATTCCCTTCTTTCCCTGAGTTGCACTTTTATCCTTTAAATGTCGATGTCACAGGTTAAATCCCTATCCTGGCAAGCCACCAGATGCCAAATAGTTGCTACTGCCTACATTCCAACATCCTGAGAAAGGGCAGTAAGTGGAGCAGACCTAATCTCCAAGTTCTAGCTAAGAGAAAAGGATGGAATAAAGAGAGCAAGAAGAATAGGCTTTTCACTGTTAATTTCTCCACCAGCCCCCTCCAAAACTGTCAGATTGTTAAAATGAACCAATAATGAACAGTGGTCGAGAAAGGTACTACTTTCCACTTATGAAAAAACAAAGGCAAATTTACAGAAATTAGTTAAAAAGCACACACTGCAACAAAGTAGAAATTAGGTATTATTCAGCACAAAATGTGCTAAGAAGAAGTGAATGAAATCTGTCATCAATGCCAGTCATTTACCAAAGGATACCCCACACCAGATTTGCCATGCTCACGATCCCTCTTAGGCCCCCAAGCCACGTTCAAATCATTACTTTGATTTCCCAGATGTTTCAAACTCAGGAAAGAGGCGGTCCAGAGGCCTGACACAGGTATTCCAATCGCTGGAAAAGATGGTGTCTCACAGTAAATTAAATTAGCAGTCTAATTTACAGTGCTTACAATGTGACTACCAACTAGACTCAATAAGGAGTAACTCCTGGAACAGCAGACTCATTCCCAGATTGTCACTGAGGGAAGCAAAGGCCCACAAGAGACCCGGTTCACAGCCCTACTGCTAACATATTAACTCCGAAACAGCTTTAAAAACCACAACAAGGCGTCTCCAGATCCTGTGTGAACACAGAGAAAATGAGTGTATAAAAATAACTTCTCTTAAAATGTCTGTAAAAATAGTACAATATCCATCATTGAAGGAATCACTGTATTCACTGAAACTAAGACGCTGATTGTAAAACGCAACATTACTTTATAGAAGTATATGGGAAAAAACTCAATTTTGTCACATTAAATGATCACTGATTTGAACACCTACTTTGATTTCAGAGATGTTAAAAATGTAAAAAAAAAAAAGGTGCATCTCAGAATCAATGACATACAGTGCTAAAAATGTTTTCCTCAGAATTATTCAAATAAAGTAATACTGAGTCTCTTAAATTGACGTTATTCATAATCAGTAGCACATTCTTAAAGCTATTCATTTTTTTTCACGTCTCATTTGAAATGACAAATGTAGTAGCACTTATGTTCATTTCTGACAGACATCTTGCACAAACCGTAAAAATGAGGGATTCCCATTTGAAAGCCATCTCACTTTCATTAGAGACCCAGACCAGGAGACGAGATAAACAAGGCCTACATAAGTCAGACGGCGGAGTACAGGGCCAGACTAGGAAGCAGCATTGGAGGTTTGCAGCCAGGTCTCCAGGACCTGTTCTCTGCTCTCTTCATAAAAATCTGAAAACATCAGCAATTGCCATTTTTAATCCAACACTATGCAGTAAAACAATTAATAGAAATCTCTGTCCATTTTCAAAGATGTCTTTTTATGAAATGATTCTCAACTTCCCTGGCAGAATACTGATGATGGAGAATTTGTTTGGCTAACCGATTCAACTACTAAACAGTTTTGCTTTATCTGAATGGCATACCCAACTTCGCAAAAACAAATGCCTTCTCTGCATGCCCTGAAGAAGGGTGAAGGCCATAAAATAATACCTAATCAGCCACATGCCACCAAACACTAGCCTTACAACAGGATCCTGCTGTATGAGATCGCTGGTTCTTTACGAAAGGCTCTGGGGATTACAGAACATTTCAAAACTGTTTAGCATTTGCTATACTTGGAGATAGAAATTGTGATCCTCAAAGCTTGTTGCAAATATGTTATGCTTTGCTCTGACTGGCGAACTGGTGACTATTTGAGGAGTCAGAAAATAATCCATCCTCTCAACACATTAGTCCCTTTTGTCCTGGTTTCTTGCAAGGTAATTCACAGGGGAGTTGCCAGTATTAACTGGAGAGGATTCAAACATTAACACATTTGAGTAGGAATGGTTGGGAACTTCAGCTGTAGGCTCCATCAAAATATTTCTAGATGTCTCTATTACAGAATTCCTCATTGTATCATTCATTTCAATCACTTCAAAGTCCATTTCATTCCATTTTTCTGCATCATCTTCTTCATTCTCTTCCTCATAGTCATTGAGCCCAGAGCTAGAAAGCAGAGCTTTCTGGTCCTCACTTTTCCTGTGTTCTTTTCGCTGACGATCAAGTGGCAAGGTGGCTAATTTGTACAGCACAGGAAATAAAACAGCAGTGGCTATTGATGACCCCAAAGAGGTGTACAAAACTACAGGCAAATCAGGGTATTTGCCTTGAAGAATTCCAATTACTGCAGGGATAGCCATTTCTCCCAGGGCGGCACCGACTACAAAAAGTGCTGCAGCTTTCCCATGGATGGTCGTGTACTGCTCAATCCAAGACACTCCACTGGGGAACGTGGTTGCCATTGAGGCCCCATACACTGAAGTTGCTATCCAGAGACAAACTGGGCTCTTGTTGAAAAGCACCAGAAATAAAGATGAAGTCAGGCTGCCAACGTTGCTCAACACAATCATGGTTCCAGGCTGTAAACATGTAGCAAAAAAGATTGCCATGCCCCTGCAGGCTGCAAAGGTCCCCCAGAAGATGGAGTTCAACCCGGCCGCTTCACTTTCTTTCATGCCAGCATGGGTAGTTGCAAATGAGAAAACGTACGAGCCATATGTCACCTCCGCTCCAACGTAAAAAAAGAAGAACAGGAAAAGGAGACAGAGAAGGGTACTGTGGTATTCGGCTCTTCGGAGCCTCCGAGCAGACGCTCTTGCTTTCCCCTGCCTTGAGCTTTTCTTAAAGAACAGAGCGAAAAAAAAGAGAGCAACTACAAAGATATAAGCACCAATAACAGCGTAAGCCCACAGTAGATTCATATCGTCAGGTATTCCAAATAGAGTTTCTGAGTCAGCTTCAGATGACTGGTTGAAGGCAGATTGGTTAAAGTCAGCCTCTGTGTGGTTTTCAGCAGACACCGTCGTGCCCAGTGCCAATTTAGCCAGCAGTGGGGCCAAAAAGGCACCTAGGGCAAAACTGAAGTGTAAGGCCTGCATGTGTGGGGCTCCTTTGTCCCCCCAGATAGCCAAGATTAGGACGTTACCACCTATCAATGAAAGATGGAGAATGATTTAATTATAGTAACTTGACAAAAAAGAAAATAGTTAATTACTATCAGAAAGAAATATTTTACATGGCACAAGAATTATAATATTCTAAGTTATCAACTGTGGCAACTGAGTCAATTCTACGATTAGTCCTTATGACTAAGTCAACTCTAACTCACCAACACTACCAAGAAACTCTCAGCTCTAGAACCTCGCACACTCACAAATGGAATTCTATAATCTAGTAAAGCACTATCTCCTAGAGCTAAGTACATTAGCCCAAGACTTTTTACAATACAGTTCCAATACCAGCTTTGAATACTTTGGTCACCTGATGTGAACAGCCAACTCATCAGAAAAGACTCTGATGCTGGGAAAGACTGAAGGCAAAAGGAAAAACGTACGGCAGAGGATGAGATGGTTAGATAGCGTCACCAACTCAACAGACGTGAATTTGAGCAAACTCCAGGAGATAGTGGAGGTCAGAGGAGCCTGGTATGCTGCAATCCACCGTGTCACAAAGAGGTGGACACAACTTAAAAACTGAACAACAATAATACCAGGCACAGGAGGGGTGGGGGTTGGGAAGGATATTTATATTTACTTACTTCTAAATATTTTAAATATATATTATCATCAGATAGTAGCCAAATGACCAAATTTTTCTATACTGGAAATCAGTAGCCACTTGAGGAAAAAAAAAAAAAAAAAAAAACAAATGGAGATCTCAGTCTACTACCTCAAGGAACTGAATTACTGTCAAAAACCACACAGCACAGAAGGGAAGTCCAAGCTCTACAAAGCACAGCTCTTCCAACAGCCTGACTGCAGCCCATGAGATCCAGAGCAGAGAACCAACCCAGTGAAGCCATGCCCAGATTCCTGACTCAAGAAGACTGTGAGGTTAAAGAAATAAACGGTCTGTTGTTCAAAGCGGTTGAATTTGTGATGCAATAATTTGTTACTCAGAAATAGAAAAACCTCAGTATTGGTTACTTGAGTATCGGCAGACACTTATTTAACTAAGAACTGATTATTAGGATGAAGGCTAATTCCTGGAATTGTACTGTCTTATCTTTCCAATATGGAAATACATTATCAAACTTTAACAGTCCCTATAATCTCATATGGCCATTCACATTTTGGTTTGTGGAACTCTAATGCATTTTTTGTGGATTTCCAAGTTTTCTACCATGTTCTTATTCCCTTCTTTCCCTGAGTTGCACTTTTATCCTTTAAATGTCGATGTCACAGGTTAAATCCCTATCCTGGCAAGCCACCAGATGCCAAATAGTTGCTACTGCCTACATTCCAACATCCTGAGAAAGGGCAGTAAGTGGAGCAGACCTAATCTCCAAGTTCTAGCTAAGAGAAAAGGATGGAATAAAGAGAGCAAGAAGAATAGGCTTTTCACTGTTAATTTCTCCACCAGCCCCCTCCAAAACTGTCAGATTGTTAAAATGAACCAATAATGAACAGTGGTCGAGAAAGGTACTACTTTCCACTTATGAAAAAACAAAGGCAAATTTACAGAAATTAGTTAAAAAGCACACACTGCAACAAAGTAGAAATTAGGTATTATTCAGCACAAAATGTGCTAAGAAGAAGTGAATGAAATCTGTCATCAATGCCAGTCATTTACCAAAGGATACCCCACACCAGATTTGCCATGCTCACGATCCCTCTTAGGCCCCCAAGCCACGTTCAAATCATTACTTTGATTTCCCAGATGTTTCAAACTCAGGAAAGAGGCGGTCCAGAGGCCTGACACAGGTATTCCAATCGCTGGAAAAGATGGTGTCTCACAGTAAATTAAATTAGCAGTCTAATTTACAGTGCTTACAATGTGACTACCAACTAGACTCAATAAGGAGTAACTCCTGGAACAGCAGACTCATTCCCAGATTGTCACTGAGGGAAGCAAAGGCCCACAAGAGACCCGGTTCACAGCCCTACTGCTAACATATTAACTCCGAAACAGCTTTAAAAACCACAACAAGGCGTCTCCAGATCCTGTGTGAACACAGAGAAAATGAGTGTATAAAAATAACTTCTCTTAAAATGTCTGTAAAAATAGTACAATATCCATCATTGAAGGAATCACTGTATTCACTGAAACTAAGACGCTGATTGTAAAACGCAACATTACTTTATAGAAGTATATGGGAAAAAACTCAATTTTGTCACATTAAATGATCACTGATTTGAACACCTACTTTGATTTCAGAGATGTTAAAAATGTAAAAAAAAAAAAGGTGCATCTCAGAATCAATGACATACAGTGCTAAAAATGTTTTCCTCAGAATTATTCAAATAAAGTAATACTGAGTGTCTTAAATTGACGTTATTCATAATCAGTAGCACATTCTTAAAGCTATTCATTTTTTTTCACGTCTCATTTGAAATGACAAATGTAGTAGCACTTATGTTCATTTCTGACAGACATCTTGCACAAACCGTAAAAATGAGGGATTCCCATTTGAAAGCCATCTCACTTTCATTAGAGACCCAGACCAGGAGACGAGATAAACAAGGCCTACATAAGTCAGACGGCGGAGTACAGGGCCAGACTAGGAAGCAGCATTGGAGGTTTGCAGCCAGGTCTCCAGGACCTGTTCTCTGCTCTCTTCATAAAAATCTGAAAACATCAGCAATTGCCATTTTTAATCCAACACTATGCAGTAAAACAATTAATAGAAATCTCTGTCCATTTTCAAAGATGTCTTTTTATGAAATGATTCTCAACTTCCCTGGCAGAATACTGATGATGGAGAATTTGTTTGGCTAACCGATTCAACTACTAAACAGTTTTGCTTTATCTGAATGGCATACCCAACTTCGCAAAAACAAATGCCTTCTCTGCATGCCCTGAAGAAGGGTGAAGGCCATAAAATAATACCTAATCAGCCACATGCCACCAAACACTAGCCTTACAACAGGATCCTGCTGTATGAGATCGCTGGTTCTTTACGAAAGGCTCTGGGGATTACAGAACATTTCAAAACTGTTTAGCATTTGCTATACTTGGAGCTAGAAATTGTGATCCTCAAAGCTTGTTGCAAATATGTTATGCTTTGCTCTGACTGGCGAACTGGTGACTATTTGAGGAGTCAGAAAATAATCCATCCTCTCAACACATTAGTCCCTTTTGTCCTGGTTTCTTGCAAGGTAATTCACAGGGGAGTTGCCAGTATTAACTGGAGAGGATTCAAACATTAACACATTTGAGTAGGAATGGTTGGGAACTTCAGCTGTAGGCTCCATCAAAATATTTCTAGATGTCTCTATTACAGAATTCCTCATTGTATCATTCATTTCAATCACTTCAAAGTCCATTTCATTCCATTTTTCTGCATCATCTTCTTCATTCTCTTCCTCATAGTCATTGAGCCCAGAGCTAGAAAGCAGAGCTTTCTGGTCCTCACTTTTCCTGTGTTCTTTTCGCTGACGATCAAGTGGCAAGGTGGCTAATTTGTACAGCACAGGAAATAAAACAGCAGTGGCTATTGATGACCCCAAAGAGGTGTACAAAACTACAGGCAAATCAGGGTATTTGCCTTGAAGAATTCCAATTACTGCAGGGATAGCCATTTCTCCCAGGGCGGCACCGACTACAAAAAGTGCTGCAGCTTTCCCATGGATGGTCGTGTACTGCTCAATCCAAGACACTCCACTGGGGAACGTGGTTGCCATTGAGGCCCCATACACTGAAGTTGCTATCCAGAGACAAACTGGGCTCTTGTTGAAAAGCACCAGAAATAAAGATGAAGTCAGGCTGCCAACGTTGCTCAACACAATCATGGTTCCAGGCTGTAAACATGTAGCAAAAAAGATTGCCATGCCCCTGCAGGCTGCAAAGGTCCCCCAGAAGATGGAGTTCAACCCGGCCGCTTCACTTTCTTTCATGCCAGCATGGGTAGTTGCAAATGAGAAAACGTACGAGCCATATGTCACCTCCGCTCCAACGTAAAAAAAGAAGAACAGGAAAAGGAGACAGAGAAGGGTACTGTGGTATTTGGCTCTTCGGAGCCTCCGAGCAGACGCTCTTGCTTTCCCCTGCCTTGAGCTTTTCTTAAAGAACAGAGCGAAAAAAAAGAGAGCAACTACAAAGATATAAGCACCGATAACAGCGTAAGCCCACAGTAGATTCATATCGTCAGGTATTCCAAATAGAGTTTCTGAGTCAGCTTCAGATGACTGGTTGAAGGCAGATTGGTTAAAGTCAGCCTCTGTGTGGTTTTCAGCAGACACCGTCGTGCCCAGTGCCAATTTAGCCAGCAGTGGGGCCAAAAAGGCACCTAGGGCAAAACTGAAGTGTAAGGCCTGCATGTGTGGGGCTCCTTTGTCCCCCCAGATAGCCAAGATTAGGACGTTACCACCTATCAATGAAAGATGGAGAATGATTTAATTATAGTAACTTGACAAAAAAGAAAATAGTTAATTACTATCAGAAAGAAATATTTTACATGGCACAAGAATTATAATATTCTAAGTTATCAACTGTGGCAACTGAGTCAATTCTACGATTAGTCCTTATGACTAAGTCAACTCTAACTCACCAACACTACCAAGAAACTCTCAGCTCTAGAACCTCGCACACTCACAAATGGAATTCGATAATCTAGTAAAGCACTATCTCCTAGAGCTAAGTACATTAGCCCAAGACTTTTTACAATACAGTTCCAATACCAGCTTTGAATACTTTGGTCACCTGATGTGAACAGCCAACTCATCAGAAAAGACTCTGATGCTGGGAAAGACTGAAGGCAAAAGGAAAAACGTACGGCAGAGGATGAGATGGTTAGATAGCGTCACCAACTCAACAGACGTGAATTTGAGCAAACTCCAGGAGATAGTGGAGGTCAGAGGAGCCTGGTATGCTGCAATCCACCGTGTCACAAAGAGGTGGACACAACTTAAAAACTGAACAACAATAATACCAGGCACAGGAGGGGTGGGGGTTGGGAAGGATATTTATATTTACTTACTTCTAAATATTTTAAATATATATTATCATCAGATAGTAGCCAAATGACCAAATTTTTCTATACTGGAAATCAGTAGCCACTTGAGGAAAATTATTTATGTATACAGCAGATGCAAAACCCATATTCAGAACCCTGACCACGACAGGATTCTACCCGTTACAAGAACAAGTAACAAGGACGCCTTCTGACATCTGCGGTCACACTGTCTAGGTCACACAGTGAAGACGAGAAGCATCGAGTATAATATTTTTTCCTTTCTAATAGATTTGCACATAAACATATAATTCTATCCTGTAATTTCACAACCAAATTAAGCCCAAAGTAAAAAATATTTCTCCAACCTATCAAATACCAAGACGAGGTGGAGAAAGTTGGCTTTAGGGGTGAACGAATGTCACATACATTATTTAGTACATTTTAAAAAATAAAGATACACGAGGGCAGCAACTTTTGAGAGAAAAGGGAAATAATACACAACACAGCTTTCTTAGTTTGAAAGGCAGAGTGCATTTTAAATTGGAGAGCTGCTTCTATGTTTCCTCAGCCATATAATGGTTCCAAACTTGGTTTCATCCATTAATTCATCAATTCTTGCCACATTACAATGATAAAGACCTAGCCTGACTGAAAGCCTGCTCGTCTGCATTGTAATCACCCACACCGGGGCCCCTCTCCTCTTTGGATACTGTAAATCAACAAACTCTCAAAGAACAAAACCCTCTGAATTCACTCTGTGGTTGGCTGCTCAAAAACAGGCACTCTACCTGGCAAGAAGGGTGGTGCTGGCTGGGAGACCCCATGAAAAACACAGTAGGTCAGTGTCATTTTAGTGACAATTTAATATCATCTGCTCTTTTTCTAGGGCTTCCCTGGTGGCGCAGAGGTTAGAGCGTCTGCCTGCAATGTGGGAGACCTGGGTTCGATCCCTGGGTCAGGAAGATCCCGTGGAGAAGGAAATGGCAACCCACTCCACTATCCTTGCCTGGAAAATCCCATTTTTCTAGTAGAAAGACGCTACTCCCAAAGATGATAATGAAGGGCTCACTAACCTGTATCCAGAATGCCAATTGAAACACCGAAGGTAGACATCATGACGATCAGTAACACTGCGGTCTTACAAAATGGAACAAGATAAAGACCAACTGTGGTAGCGAACATTGACACCCCTGAGAAGAAAGGTCAATGTCAGCTATGAAAAACACTATTTATGGCAAAGGGTCATAGATCAAGTCAACATCATAAAAACTCTCAAAAATGCAAAACAGGTCAAATTAAAGTTGAGTAATGAATAGAGGAAAGGTTCCACTTCTATGAAGTTATTTCACTTAAAAGCTTCTACTGTCTTTATGAACTATAAAGTTCAAGCTATTCTAATATAAATACACTTCTAGTACTGGTAATAATCAAAACATACATTATACCACAAGGCAAAATTTTATAGTCAAACAGATAGCTCAAAAATTATTTGTTTTTAACAACCTAAAGTTATTTTTAGATAAAGGTAAAAAATTAAATGCAATTACTATAGTAGTTTGTAGTAGAAATGTATTAAACAGTGGCACTAGTGGCAAAGAATCTGCCTGCCAATGCAGGAAACACAAGAGACACGGGTTCAATCCCTGGGTCAAGAAGATCCCCTGGAGTAGGAAATGGCACCCCACTCCAGTATTCTTGCCAAGACAATTCCATGGAGAGAGGAGCCTGGCAGGCTACAATCCATGGTAAGCACAGAGGCAGACACAGCTGATCAACTGAGCACACAGCACAAACAGATTTGTTTGAAGACTAGAGAGGGAAATGTAAGAAATACATTCTTCCAACCAACTATGGAAATCAGAGGGATTATTTACTCATTCATCAGCAAGAGTAATTATCTCCTTATTTCCAAAGCAGTTTTGTCACATTAATCCAGATTTTCTCTAAACATGTCAATTTATCCAAAAAAGAGTAAGTTAAAAGCTTTGCTATCTATTTTGAGAGTGAGATGGAGAGGCTTGGATTGATCATTCACAAGGAGCAGCTTGGACAAAAATTTAGCATTAATCATTTCACCCACCATCCCCTCCCACCTCTGTTCTCAGCCCAGTGTCTAGTCTGAGCAGGTCTGAGGAGTTTCTTCTCATCTATGGCCCCAGAAGATTTGCCCTAAACACTGACAAACAGAGCTCTTTAAACAACTGGCATGTGATCCAGCAGTGCTGTCTAGACCACAGTGAAGGTCAGGAGGGCTAAGGATCACTAACACACTAGTACTAATCTAAATTTCCAGAGGCATCCAGCCCAGGTTCCAAGCAACTGCCAAGATGAGAGCGGGCAGCAGAGGAACCTGGCTTCCAGTGAGGATGTCTAAACACTACTTTTAAGCTGTCAACAATTCTGCAAGCCAGTATGTTTCATATTTAAAAGCAAGCTGTAAATTTCTTGAAAGTCTCAAAGAAGCTGAAACTGTTGTTTACTCACCCAAAAGGAGAAAATGATTCATACTGTCGAAAAGAACTCCACCAATCACAGAGCCACCCAGATATCCAAAGGCACGGCCCACAAAAATCAGAGAAAGACTGCTGATGTTGCGGTTCACATTCGTTGCCAAGTCTTGAAATGTGGGTCCCAGTATAGCAACACTCATTCCCTAAAATTCAAAAAGACAGAAGTTTTTATTTACAATCATTAAAATAATGTCTATGTATGTGGTAGCTTTTTTCACTATTAAAAAGGGAGGAGAGGACTTCAACGGACGGTACAAGATTAAGTCCTACAGTTAAATTCATAATGAACCTACTAATAGTACTACTAGAGCTACAGACTATTTCTGGTGTGTCAAATCCTATGGTTTTTCTCATCCTGACAACTCTCAAATTGAATTTAAAAAAAATTAATTCTTTTAACTTTTTGGTGCAATTCGGTTTCCTTTTTGAACAATACCAGAAAAGACTACAGTATTTCTATTAACAGTAAAATGTAACATTAAAAAACGTTTTTGAAAGTTTTAAGCAGTCTGAAACACACTGCATGCACAAATAACACAAGAATTGTGATCCTAAAAATTTAAGTTTTCAAGCCATCAAAATAGTATCCCATTTTTGATCCTGTTAAAACAGCAGAACTGCTGGATGTACATAGGGTCCTTCTTTAAAATTATATGTATAAAACATGCAAGAGAGAAACAATTTGAACGTTTCCCAATCTACATTTTCCTTCAAATAAAACCAAAGCCTCAGGGGTACAGTCTGTAAGGCTTTCTTAGACAATATCACATACACCTGCATGCGCAGGAGTTAAAAATAAAATTTTATTCAAAGACATGTAATTTTAGCAAAACTTAGGGGCTGCATTTGGCTTTCACAGGAAATTCGTTGGACACAAAAAAATGTTTCCAATCAGTCTACATTTCAAGAATAAGTGATTCTAATTGCACGACTCTGCCCTAAACGCTTGGATGTAGCCCCTCCCCAGGCACAGAGCTAGCTACTAATACAGGAAGGGAAGGCAGTGGTTACAGGAAGGCTGTAACCAAATTAGTCCCAACTGCAACGCATTTAACAGGACGAGGAACGGCGTTTGCATTGACTTTTTCTTCAAATACAAATACTCTTAAGAATCAACTGTGCCTCAGGGAAAGATACTAAGTGGCCAGCAGTGACAGATCAGAGAACTCACCCTTCCAACTCCCCAAGACCCCAATATTTAAGACAAGCTACTAAGGGAAGTCTTCTGGAATAAAGTAACCGCCTTATTCCAGAAAACGACGGCCAAGACGTTTGGCAAAAGGCTAAACTAGCCTTGCACTCTGTTCTAGGAAAAACATCGAAGGATCAGAAAATTTGTTTTACATAAGATTATAGGCAGACTAGGAAACATTATTCCTGGCTCAACCACTTAACTGGCTGGTCCGAAAAAGCCACTCTTCCTGTCTGGGTCTATTTTCCCATATGCAAAAATAAGGGGTCAATTCAGTCAAACGAAGACGAGAACCCAATAAAGCAGCTTTGTGCAATAATTTGGGGGTTAGGTGAGCGGCTATAGACCTGGCGACCCCTCTTGCATTCTCCTGACCTCCACAGAGGAGAGGTAGAAAGGTTTGCTGGAACTGGATAACATTATATATTACGAAAATCTATTTTACACTTGACAATATTTCTCGAAAATAGTAATTGTGCCCATTTTACAGACTGCAAAACTGAGGCTCGGGTAGATGGATGAGCCCAAGGTCACGGAGTCTGCAAGCAGCGGAGACAAGAGCACAGAAGTCCGCGTTCTCTGCAGAAAGTCTGCCCTCGTCTCGGTTTGGGAGGGTTCCAGCCCTGGCTCTCACCAGCCCCAGGAAGGCGGCACACAGGAGGACGGTGATGAACCAGCGCAGCATGCTGTCTGCCAGGCCGCTCCGCCGGGAGCCCACCACTGCCTCCGGCTCATTCTCTGCCGGGGCCTCGGCCTGGAGAAGCCGCTGCCCGGCAGCCGGAGCGCCAGCCCCACAGGCTTCCAGTTCCAGCTCCATCGTGGCGGCTCCCGAGCAGCGGTCTCGTTACCGCTCCGCTTCTCAGCGGAGCCTCGGGAACTCGGCACCCTGCCCCGACCTCGAGCCTCCAGAGCCTGCGGTCCCGGCTGGCGCCACCTCCCCGGGGGTGGCCCTACTCCGGGCGGAGGAGTCGAACTTTGGGACGCGCCGGCCGCCGCAGGCTGCGGCCGCGCGCCCTCCCTCACGCAGGGCGCCTGCGCAGATCACGTGGCGGAAATGTGGCCTCTCGCCAACCGCAGCCTCTCCCCAAACCGGAAGTTGATGTGGTTGCCCAGGAGACCCGACGTCTCTCTCAGGCCTCAGCATCGCACTTGGCTGAGCCCACAGAGGCCCTGCAGGCGGGCGCCCCGTGGCGGAGCGAGGTGAAGCTGCAGCTTGGGACGAGTTAGGAGGTAGGATGCAGCCGAGCCGTCACGAGGAATTGCTGGCCGAGAAACGCAAGGTATGGCTTCGCGCCCGCTCCCCGGGTCTCCTCGTGGGGCGGGCGAGTGGGGCAAAGGGAACCCGCAAGATCTCTCTCTTATACAAGTTTACAAAAGTTCTGCCGTAGTTCCTTTGAGTTCTGTCGACTATTGATCTGTCGTTCACCTGTCACTCTACATTTGTTGAGCCACTATGTAAACTTTCACGTGTATGATCTCAATTGATCCTCTTAACAACACTCTAAATTCCATATTATCCTGGTTTTACAGATAGGAGGGTGGAGTCTTAGAAAGTAACAACTTGCCCAAAGTCAGTGAGCAAATCAGTGGCTGTTCATAAACAGTGTAATAACTAGCTCAAAAAAGAAATCTGGAGCCAAAGCTGCGGTTTCCAGCACACTCTCGCCCCAATCTCTACAAATATTTCTATTGTTGTAAGGAAGTGGTGCAGGGCATCGATTTGCAGAATCCCTGAATTAAGAAGACGCAGGTTCCATCCCTGGGTTGAGTAGATCTCCTGGAGCAGGAATTGGCAACCCACTCCAGTGTTCTTGCCTGGAGAATCTCATGGACGGAGGAGCCTGGTGGGCTGCCGTCTATGGGGTCGCACAGAGTCGGACACGACTGAAGTGACTTAGCAGCAGCAGCAGCACTTAAATTAGTGCACCTTGAAGATGCACTAATAAACACTCAGCCTCGTGATTTGGTGACCATGATTGCCTGGGCCATGGCTACAGAGGGATGACTGTTAGAAAAAATCCTTAAAAAAATAAAACTGTGTAACTGAAGAGAGGGTAGAAATCTTGAAGGTGATATTAAAGTAACTGAGGTTTGGGAAACATTGTTCTGGAAGGAGGAAAATGGTGACATAAAAAAATCTTAGGATTAGCAGAGCAAATCTTGGGGTTAGCATAAATATATGTCTATATTTTAAACACTAAAAATCAGTAACCATGAAGGGTAAGATTGTGGGTATCCGGTGTTGTTCTGAATTCCCCAGAAGGTTGTTCAGTTGCTAAGTCACGTTCGACTCTATGAGGACCCCATGGACTGCAGCAGGCCAGGCTCCTCCGTCCTCCACCATCCCCCAGAGTTTGCTCAGATTCATGCCCACTGAGTCTGCGATGCCATCTAGCCGTCTATCTCATCCTCTGCCGCCCCCTTCTCCTTTTGCCTTCAGTTTCCCCAGACGGTTCCCACTGTCCATTCCCACTCATTCCCCACCTGCGGGAAAGTGCATTTGAAAGCAAACCATTGAAAGCAGGGTGCTTATAGAGAGAAACTTAAATGTTCTCACATTTATTTTTTAAGCAAATAATCTGCCAACTTTGCTATTTCACCAAAGTTGAAATAACAATAATCTAACGGCTCAGGTTGTTTTCCAACGTCTCTGATAACTAATGGCCATGAAATGGTGATGCCATGCAGTGGTTGAGAACTGCTGGCCTCCAGAACCATCCCATGTGGTTGAATTAAAACCACCTTAAGGATCAAGAACTCAAATTCAGACTATAAAAGGAGAGAGTTGGCTCGAGCTCTTTCTGCTGGAGATTCAACAGCTGGAGAGCCTTTGTCCTCTCCTCTCCTCAGTCCAGAGCACTCTCTCTCTCTCCATCCAGGCTAGGAACTGCAGAACCAGGAGCTTCTGAAGCAGCAAGCATGGGCTTTGGTCGTTTGGGAGGCGGGGCGCGCACCTATTTTTATGTAAATTTCTGAAGTTCTCTCACTCACAAGAGGAGAAGCTCTTTTCCTTTCGCAAATGGGCGCTCTTACCCTGAAATGATTAGCAAAGCTGTGTGTGTGTGTGTGTGTGTGTGTGTGTGTCTGCGTCCACACACATGGCAGCTGCATCAGTTAAGAGTGGAGAAGGGGGTTTGGGGTGCAGTGTGGCTGGGATGGAAAAAGAGGTTTAAGAGATATTTCTGTGGATCACGAGTCCTCACCTAGTGTTGGAGAATTACAATAAGTGAATAAGAGTTATTCTGAAAATTTTCCTGGGAGCATTAGACTGTCCTCTGTTGATCTCAACAGCTCTGAAGACCAGATCATATAAGCACTGCATCGATGCCTCTCTCTGCATCTCGTCTTTCCTTCCAAGTGCTCATCCCCGAGAAGGCAGGAACTGCCTAATTCGGGCTAATTACACATCATACCCTCCTCCATCTCCGAAGCTTGTGTTTGCCAAATCCTTGCAGAAGGAATGACTGTGCCAGTCTTTAGGAGTCATTGGTCAAAAGTGGATGAGCTTTGCTTCCAAGTGGACATGTACTCAAACTGTGATCTCCATCACGTAATTATAAGGTTTTCTCAGGCAAGTTACAGACTCACTTGCGAGAGCCGGGCCGGCGCACTCAGCGCGGGCCGCTTGCGAGAGCCGGGCCGGCGCACTCAGCGCGGGCCGCTTGCGAGAGCCGGGCCGGCGCACTCAGCGCGGGCCGCTTGCGAGAGCCGGGCCGGCGCACTCAGCGCGGGCCGCTTGCGAGAGCCGGGCCGGCGCACTCAGCGCGGGCCGCTTGCGAGAGCCGGGCCGGCGCACTCAGCGCGGGCCGCTTGCGAGAGCCGGGCCGGCGCACTCAGCGCGGGCCGCTTGCGAGAGCCGGGCCGGCGCACTCAGCGCGGGCCGCTTGCGAGAGCCGGGCCGGCGCACTCAGCGCGGGCCGCTTGCGAGAGCCGGGCCGGCGCACTCAGCGCGGGCCGCTTGCGAGAGCCGGGCCGGCGCACTCAGCGCGGGCCGCTTGCGAGAGCCGGGCCGGCGCACTCAGCGCGGGCCGCTTGCGAGAGCCGGGCCGGCGCACTCAGCGCGGGCCGCTTGCGAGAGCCGGGCCGGCGCACTCAGCGCGGGCCGCTTGCGAGAGCCGGGCCGGCGCACTCAGCGCGGGCCGCTTGCGAGAGCCGGGCCGGCGCACTCAGCGCGGGCCGCTTGCGAGAGCCGGGCCGGCGCACTCAGCGCGGGCCGCTTGCGAGAGCCGGGCCGGCGCACTCAGCGCGGGCCGCTTGCGAGAGCCGGGCCGGCGCACTCAGCGCGGGCGAGAGAAGCTACCCCACGTCCGAGGTCAGGGGCAGCAACCTAGAGTGCCAGGCTGCGACGGCGCAGGAACGGCCGAGAGGAGCTACCCTGTGTCTGAGGTCAGTGGCGGCCGGGAGGAGCTACCCCTCATCCGAGGTCAGTGGCGGCCGGGAGGAGACACCCCGCGTCTGAGGTCAGGGCGGCGGCCGGGAGGAGCTACCCCGTGTCCGAGGTCAGGGGCGGCCAGGAAGAGACACCCCACGTCCGAGGCCAGGGGCGGCCGGGAGAAGCCACCTTGCGCCCGAGGCCAGGGGTGGTGACCCGGAGGAGCCACCCTGAGCCCGAGGCCAGGGGCGGCAGCTGGGAGAAGCCACCCACGCCCGAGGCCACGGCCGGCGGCCGGGAGGAGCAACCCGAGGAGCAGGGGCTGCGCAGGCGCAGGAGGGCCTAGAGGAGCTGTCCCACGTTGAAGGTCAGGAACTGCGGCGGTAAGGAGATACCCCTCGTCCAAGGTAAGGAGCAGCCGTGAAGAGACAACCCACGCCCAAGGTAAGAGAAACCCAAGTAAGATGGTAGGTGTTGCAAGAGAGCATCAGAGGGCAGACACACTGAAACCATACTCGCAGAAAACTAGTCAATCTAATCACACTAGGACCAGGGCCTTGTCTAACTCAATGAAACCAAGCCATGCCTGCAGGGCAACCCAAGGCGGGCGGGTCATGGTGGAGAGGTCTGACAGAACGTGGTCCACTGGAGAAGGGAATGGCAAGCCACTTCAGTATTCTTGCCTTGAGAACCCCATGAACAGTATGAAAAGGCAAAATGATAGGATATCAAAAGAGAATCTCCCCAGGTCGTTAGGTGCCCAATATGCTACTGGAGATCAGTGGAGAAATAACTCCAGAAAGAATGAAGGGATGGAGCCAAAGCAAAAACAATACCCAGTTGTGCATGTGACTGGTGATAGAAGCAAGATCCGATGCTGTAAAGAACAATATTGCATAGGAACCTGGAATGTCAGGTCCATGAATCAAGGCAAATTGGAAGTGGTCAAACAAGAGATGGCAAGGGTGAACGTCGACATTCTAGGAATCAGCGAACTAAAATGGACTGGAATGGGTGAATTTAACTCAGATGACCATTATATCTACTACTGCGGGCAGGAATCCCTCAGAAGAAATGGAGTAGCCATCATGGTCAACAAAAGAGTCCGAAATGCAGTACTTGGATGCAATCTCAAAAACGACAGAATGATCTCTGTTCGTTTCCAAGGCAAACCATTCAATATCACAGTTATCCAAGTCTATGCCCCAACCAGTAATGCTGAAGAAGCTGAAGTTGAACGGTTTTATGAAGACCTACAAGACCTTGTAGAACTAACACCCAAAAAAGATGTCCTTTTCATTATAGGGGACTGGAATGCTAAAGTAGGAAGTCAAGAAACACCTGGAGTAACAGGCAAATTTGGCCTTGGAATGCGGAATGAAGCAGGGCAAAGACTAATAGAGTTTTGCCAAGAAAATGCACTGGTCATAGCAAACACCCTCTTCCAGCAACACAAGAGAAGACTCTACACATGGACATCACCAGATGGTCAACACCGAAATCAGATTGATTATATTCTTTGCAGCCAAAGATGGAGAAGCTCTATACAGTCAACAAAAACAAGACCAGGAGCTGACTGTGGCTCAGATCATGAACTCCTTATTTCCAAATTCAGACTTAAATTGAAGAAAGTAGGGAAAACCGCTAGACCATTCAGGTATGACCTAAATCAAATCCCTTATGATTATACAGTGGAAGTGAGAAATAGATTTAAGGGCCTAGATCTGATAGACAGAGTTCCTGATGAACTATGGAATGAGGTTCGTGACATTGTACAGGAGACAGGGATCAAGACCATCCCCATGGAAAAGAAATGCAAAAAAGCAAAATGGCTGTCTGGAGAAGCCTTACAAATAGCACTGAAAAGAAGAGAGGCGAAAAGCAAAGGAGAAAAGAAAAGATATAAGCATCTGAATGCAGAGTTCCAAAGAATAGCAAGAAGAGATAAGAAAGCCTTCTTCAGCAATCAATGCAAAGAGATAGAGGAAAACAACAGAATGGGAAAGACTAGAGATCTCTTCAAGAGAATTGGAGATACCAAGGGAACATTTCATGCAAAGATGGGCTCGATAAAGGATAGAAATGGTATGGACCTAACAGAAGCAGAAGATATTAAGAAGAGGTGGCAAGAATACACAGAAGAACTGTACAGAAAAGATCTTCACGACCCAGATAATCATGAGGATGTGATCACTAATCTAGAGCCAGACATCTTGGAATGTGAAGTCAAGTGGGCCTTAGAAAGCATCACTAAGAACAAAGCTAGTGGAGGTGATGGAATTCCAGTTGAGCTGTTTCAAATCCTGGAAGATGATGCTGTGAAAGTGCTGCACTCAATATGCCAGCAAATTTGGAAAACTCAGCAGTGGCC
Source organism: Oreotragus oreotragus (assembly GCA_006410675.1). Taxonomy (NCBI): domain Eukaryota; kingdom Metazoa; phylum Chordata; class Mammalia; order Artiodactyla; family Bovidae; genus Oreotragus; species Oreotragus oreotragus. Next base: position 10,524 of record SJYX01015539.1, on the reverse strand, counting down.
ACAGGACTGGAAAAGGTCAGTTTTCATTCCAATTCCAAAGAAAGGCAATGCCAAAGAATGCTCAAACTACCGCACAATTGCACTCATCTCACACGCTAGTAAAGTAATGCTCAAAATTCTCCAAGCCAGGCTTCAGCAATATGTGAACCGTGAACTCCCTGATGTTCAAGCTGGTTTTAGAACAGGCAGAGGAACCAGAGATCAAATTGCCAACATCCGCTGGATCATGGAAAAAGCAAGAGAGTTCCAGAAAAACATCTATTTCTGCTTTATTGACTATGCCAAAGCCTTTGACTGTGTGGATCACAATAAACTGTGGAAAATTCTGAAAGAGATGGGAATACCAGACCACCTAGCCTGCCTCTTGAGAAATCTGTATGCAGGTCAGGAAGCAACAGTTAGAACTGGACATGGAACAACAGACTGGTTCCAAATAGGAAAAGGAGTACGTCAAGGCTGTATATTGTCTCCCTGCTTATTTAACTTATATGCAGAGTACATCATGAGAAACGCTGGACTGGAAGAAACACAAGCTGGAATCAAGATTGCCGGGAGAAATATCAATAACCTCAGATATGCTGATGACACCACCCTGATGGCAGAAAGTGAGGAGGAGCTAAAAAGCCTCTTGATGAAAGTGAAGGAGGAGAGCGAAAAAGTTGGTTTAAAGCTCAACATTCAGAAAACGAAGATCATGGCATCCGGTCCCATTACTTCATGGGAAATAGATGGGGAAACAGTGGAAACAGTGGAGAAGGGATTAATAGACCTATATTTCCTTTTTAAAGGTGATTTTACTGTTAAACACTTAGGGAAAAGCACATACTCGCACAAATACACATGTACACATACCAATTAAGCTGCTACTTCTTGAAGCGTATAAAACCTTGAAGCACTTTCCATATAATTCTCAGCTGAAAAGTAGTTATTACTAGTCCCAGTTTACAAATAAGGAAACTAAAACCATTTACAAGGCTTAACTATTTTGTCCAACCACTAACACAGAATATCAAACAGTATTGTCATTTGTAAGACTTTTTAAAATTTCAGGTTCTGCCTGTAGATGATTTCAGATTCGTATAGGGTTGCTTTATTCCTCCTTTTAACAAAGGCTTAAGTGCACAGTACATTACTGTTAATGGCAGGTACCATAGGAGTTGTGGGAGTTCTCATATATTTTGGAGATTAACCTTTTCTCACATATATGGTTTGCAAATATTTTCTCCCATTCCGTAGGTTACCTTTTCACCCTGATTGTCTTCTTTGCTGTGCAGAAGTTTTTTACTTTGATATAGTTGCACTTGTTTATTTTTGTTCTTGTTGCCTGTACCTTTGGTGTCCTTTTCATGGAATCACTGAATTCATGGAATTCATGGACATTACCAAGACCAATGTCACGAAGCTTGCATTTTGCAATCATTTGTGTTATTCTGAAAGAAATAATGAAACTGTCTTTCAAATTAGGAAAAATTTGTTATACCTTCCAGTAAATAGTAAGACAGTTTTCAAACTTTTCAGAGTGCCTTATGTCAGAAGGATGCTATTATCTTTGCCAACTTTTCACCATGCTTCCCTGTAAAGTGGTCACTTAATTTTGAAGGTTTCATTGCTTCATTAGAAAAAAACATGTTAACAAAATGAGCATACAGTAACTGTTCATTTGTGGGCAAAGATATAAAAGCCAACTTGAAATATTCAATTGAATATTGGTACTTCTCTATAATTAATGAAATAAAGACTAAATAAGTATATTCTCATAGACAAATTGCTATGAATGCCACATTATAGATACAGACTTAAGTTGTGTTAGAGAACTTGAGTACTGACTTCTCAAATACCATGCGTGCCATTCCTTTGATGATTTTCCAAAATGCAGAGCCACTCTTGGTAAAGTTCTAACTAAAACAAAACATAGTGATCCCTTGAGTTACATAATAGTTTATGTTCTCGGCAAATATGGTGTTTAATGAAACCGTGCTAAAAATTTTGTGTTTCCATGTACAAGAGAGTTAGAATCTAAGCTCAGATACTTAAAAACAAGCTTTTTTCACTCAGTGAATACTTAGCAGGACATTCAAAAGTTGACAGCATGTGGGGCTATGCAACATTGTATCCAACCATATATGTGCTAGGTGTCTAGCATCTCTTGACACCTCACCACTAAATGACACCCTCACAGATTTCCAGAGTACCCTCTGGGTACAATAAGGCTTCAGTTGAAAACTACTCATGTCAAATGTCAGCCTCAAAGCTTGGCAAATAGTATTCTCTCACAGGGGCAACAGAAGACAGCAACATTGCTATTAGGATTCTAGATGTAGTATTCTTTTACAAGATGCTTCATATTAAAAGTTCATACATGGTAAGAAATTCACGTATGAACTACCTTTGTTCTTAAGCTTCAAGACATTTATAGACATACAGTGATAAAGGATAGTCATTGCTAGGTGGCAGAACTTCCCTTACCAATGAAAGCTGCTTTCTGTCTAGTATCTAAAGAGATTAGTCTGTTTAAAAACTGTGATAATGTCACCTGGGACAGGTGCCTTGANTTAAGCTTCAAGACATTTATAGACATACAGTGATAAAGGATAGTCATTGCTAGGTGGCAGAACTTCCCTTACCAATGAAAGCTGCTTTCTGTCTAGTATCTAAAGAGATTAGTCTGTTTAAAAACTGTGATAATGTCACCTGGGACAGGTGCCTTGAAAAAAAAGTTTCCTTCTCCTTAAGACCCGTGACAACCATTCTCTGTTGCCACTAGGTCCATAGCAAAGATCAAATCTCAACATGATTCACAGGAACAGGTACACACTGTGATCCAGGAGGACCTAGCTTGCACATCAAAATAATTGCAATGGGTGGGTTGCCATTCCCTCATACCTCAAAAATAAATCAGAGTTTACAGATTTAATGTAAAAATGAAGCCGTAAAGATATTAAAAGGGATTTTAAAAATATAGTTACATAATAAGAGTAGGCCTTACTAAACATATAAGCAATGAGAGAGTCTATAAAAGTGAAAACTTTAATTTGAAAAAAAATGTAAAAAAACAAACTGGGGAAACTTTTACCAATGCTTATTAGCGTCTCACATAATATATGAAGAGCGCTCATAAACCAATAGACTTCCCTGATAGTTCAGTTGCTAAAGAATCTGCCTGCAATGCAGGTGATCTGGGTTTGACCCCTGGGTTGGTAAGATCCCCTGGAGAAGGGAAAGGCTATCCACTCCAATATACAGTATTGTATATACTATATATTGTATATATATGCAATATATTGTATGTTGTATACAGTATTGTCTATCCACTATACAGTCCATGGGGTTGCAAAGAGTTGGACATGGCTGAGCGATTTTCACTCACAAACCAATAAGAAAAAGAGAAACCCCTCAATATAAAAATAGACAATGGATAATAACATAATACACCAAAGAAGCAATGCCATGGCTGAGAAGCTTATGAAAAAATATTTACACTAGTTAGTCATAAAAATGCAAACGTGGACAAATACCATATGTGTCCACTATATGAAGCACGTGGCATGATCAACAGTAAAGAATCTGCCTGCAGTGGGGGAGACCTGGGTTTGCTCCCTGAGGTGGGAAGATCCCCTGGCGGGAGGGCATGGCAACCCACTCCAGTATTCTTGCCTGGAGATTGCCCTGGACAGAGGAGCCTGGTGGGCCACAGTCCCTGAGGTCACAAAGAGTCGGACACGACCGAGCAACTCGGCACAGCACAGCATGATCACATCCATAGAGACAGAAATAGAATGGTGGTTGACGGGACCGAGGGGAGGCAGGGACGGGGAGTTAGTGTTGAGTGAGTGCAGAGTTTCAGTTTAGGATGACCGAAGCATTCAGGAGATGGCTAGTGACGGTTACCCGACGGTGTGAATGTACTTAATGCCACAACACACCTTAAAATGGTTCAAATGGTAAATTGTATGTTAAGTAGATTTTATCGTAGTTGGAAAACAAAAACGTGGGAGGCACGGACGAGGAGTTAGTGTTGAGTGAGTGCAGAGTTTCAGTTTAGGATGACCGAAGCATTCAGGAGATGGCTAGTGACGGTTACCCAACGGTGTGAATGTACTTAATGCCACAACACACCTTAAAATGGTTCAAATGGTAAATTGTATGTTAAGTAGATTTTATCGTAGTTGGAAAACAAAAACGGAAATTTACAATGAGGGTTTTTTTTTTAACCTATAAATTTTTCATGTTTTAGGATTTTTAAAAATAATCATACCTAGTGTTATAAAATCATACCTAGTGTTACAAAGGTACAGAAAAAACACGTGGTAATGCAATTCAGTAAAACAGTAAAAATCAAAAGTACTTGTCGTTCCACCTAGAAATCCCACTACTAGGAATCCAGCCTAAAGGAAATAAAGATGAGCATAAAAATTTAGCTATTAGTTTCTTCATAACGGGAGTGTTTATTATTGTGGAACAATGAAGCTACTCCAGATAGCCAATAGTAGAGTTGCATCAAATTAATTGTTCATCTGTCTCGTAATTGTGCATCCATCAAAAAAAAAATGTAGAATTTTATTGACTGATATATGTGGTAAACTTCTGCTATTATGCCTTCCCAGAATCCATTCATCCCTTTTTCAGACAAGAGAACCCCAGTTTTCTTAGAAGGGAGCTTCTCTTGTTCCACAAAGTGGGTTGAGCATAGCCAGCTTCAGGTAGCCTGAGGCTGAGGCCTAGTTGAATCAGCATATTCTGTCTTCCAGCCTCAATGGTGGCCTTAGAGCTTGGGCTCCTGACCTATGTTGGACCAGTATGTTTCAGTCCCAGGAATTTGTCCAAAATATTGGATAAGAGAAGCTCTTTTTTTTCCTGCTGGAGTTGATGAAAAGGATAGCTTAGAGTCGTTGGGAAGAGTTAAGTTTTTACCTGAATTAAGCCTACAGGAAAATAAGTAGTCGGGAGATGGCAAGGCTATAGCTCCCTTGACGTCCTTTGACCCTAGATCCTAGCCGTCTGATTTCAGACTGCACCTGAACTTTTCACCCTTTGACTTAAGCCAGTTTGATTTTTTTTTTTTTTACCTGACAACATCAATAAAAACTCAGGAAGTTAGAAAAGTGTGTTGGAAACTTGTATATTTCCTCACTTTCACAAAACGTTTTCACAGATAAGCGTCTTAAGGGACACATTCTGTAATGATACAGGCAATTATCTGTGGATCAAGGGATTGTCCCTGCTTTTTATTCTTGTTTAATGTCTGAAGACAAGCTTTTCTCTTTCTGTAACATTAGAAGGCTTTCCATGAGTGTCATCTTTGACTACATCATGCCAGCATTATAATTTAGATTTAAAATATATACAGGGGCCTATCTTTAGCCAAATATCTATCATCTGAGTCTCTGCTGTTACAAGGTTGAATATGGGGACACACTCATTGCTTCTGGGATGCCACTGTCCCTCCTCAGTGGATTGAGGTGGGAACATACGTATGAACACAACATCTACACACACCTACGTGCATGTGTTATGCATAGACACTAGAGTTTGCCAGTCCTAGAAGGAAATGGCACCCCACTCCAGCACTCTTGCCTGGAAAATCCCATGGGCGGAGGAGCCTGGTAGGCTGCAGTCCATGGGGTCGCGAAGAGTCGGACACAACTGAGCGACTTCACTTTCACTTTCATGCACTGGAGAAGGAAATGGCAACCCACTCCAGTGTTCTTGCCTGGAGAATCCCAGGGACGGGGGAGCCTGGTGGGCTGCCGTCTGTGGGGTCGCACAGAGTCGGACACGACTGAAGCGACTTCGCAGCAGCAGCAGCAGTCCATCACCGCAGTGTTTATTCCAGCCTTCCACCTACAGATATGTACCTCCCTTCTCCTGTGGTAGAAACCTGGCTCTTTTTATTTGCAATCTATTTACTTACCTGTTCAAGCCCCGTTGTTATTGTTTAATCACTAAGTTGTGTCCAACTCTTTTGCGACCCCATGGACTGTAGCCCACCAGCTCCTCTGTCCACAGGATTTCCCAGGCAAGGATACTGGAGTGAGGTTGCCATTTCCTTCTTCAAAAGCCCCACATATAGACTCAAAGCTCCCAACTCTGTGGGCCCTCTCCTTTACTTGGGGCCAGCCAGGTTCTCCCCAGTCCTGATCGTGGTATTGCTGCCTCACTCCAGCTGCACTGGTTGAGTCCTCTAGTGAAATATTCCTAGGCAGAGGAAGTTGATATGCTAATACTAACATGTTTGGAAACCATTCATTTATTCAACAAGTAATTGTTGAGTACTTACCCTATGCCAGGCTTTTTTTCTTTTTTCAGCAGATGGGGATAGTAGAATTGGGGGGAAAAATTCTGGATATAGTTTGGAAGTAGGGTTTGCTAGTAGGCTGGAAGTGGGTGAGAGACGAGGACTTAAGGATAACTCCAAAGTTTTTCTCTGAACAACTAGCAAAATGAAGTTGTCATTAATGGAAATGAAGAGAGCAGCAAAAGATGCAAGTACAGGAGAGCAGCATAATCAGGAGCTCGGTTTTGCATGAGAGAGATATATGCTCCATCTGCATTTAGATGGTAATTCAAGTCATGAGAAAGGATGAGACCACCCAGGGAGTGAGCGGAGACAGAGTAGGACGAGGTTCAAACACTAAACCGTGATGGATTCCCAGCAGTAGAGGTTAGATGAGCAGGACCCAGCAAACCCAACTGAGAAAGAGTGGCTAGAAATCAGAGACTAACCAGGTAGGTGTGTTATCCTGGAACGCTGATTCAGAGATCAGGAATGGATTCCCTGTAACACATCCTGCTGATCATTTGAATAAAACCAGGGCTGAAAAATGACTATTTGATTTTGGGGTGTGGATGTCAGTGGTCACTTTGAGATGAGCAGTTTCAGTGGAGTGGCAGGGGCAAAATCCTGCTGGAGCAGATTCAAAAGAGAACAGTAGAGATGAAATTGGAGAGAGTAGGAATTGTTTCAAGAATTTTATTTCTATTGTAAATGCGTGGAAAGAAATGAGGCAATAGCTGCAAGGGGCATGTGAATTTAGAAGAAATCTTTCCCGCTCCACAAACCCACCACCACCACCAAAATGCAACAAAGAATAGCATATATATGCATATGCCCATGGAAATGATCCTGTAGAGGGGAAAAACTGATGTTAGAAAAGAGGGAAGAGATAGTTTGAGGAAGGAAGCTGGAAGTGTTTAATTTGGGGTTGGGGGAGATACGGGACAGCTGCTGCTGCTGCTAAGTCACTTCAGTCGTGCCCGACTCTGGGTGACCCCATAGACGGCAGCCTACCAGGCTCCCCCATCCCTGGGATTCTCCAGGCAAGAATACTGGAGTGGGTTGCCATTTCCTTCTCCAATGCATGAAAGAGAAAAGTGAAAGTGAAGTCGCTCAGTCTGTCCGACTGTTAGCGACCCCATGGACTGCAGCCCACCAGGCTCCTCCGTCCATTGGATTTTCCAGGCAAGAGTACTGGGGTGGGGTGCCATTGCCTTCCCCGACAGCTAGTGAACTGAATATTCAGGGAGCTTACTGGAGTTTTGCCAGACCCAGGGTTAAGGGTTAGAAAACTGAAGTAAAGACTGAAGAGATCTGATTGGTCAAGAGAGGATGGGATTGGGAGGGGAGAAGTTAATGGGAAGAAGATCTCAAAGTTGAGGAGCAGGCTGAGGGAAGTCAGCAAGAATGAATGAAGTGATCAGCTGTGTTAAAAGACCAGGATATTAAGGTTCCAATGATGAAGCAACTTCCAGAGAAGACAAGGTTCCAAGTGTCTCTGTTAAGTCTGAGTGAAATAAAGTTGCTCCATATGAATACTGAACATTGACCCAAAAGCCCTGTGCTAGTGTGACGGCTGTGTAGGGCTGACCAGGGAGGCTGACAGGCTCCTGTGACAAGGACGGGTGGTAGGGCTGGATGCTGAGCATAGACGGCAAGGGGGCCCTCTTAGATTATAGACCATCCTCTAGGGTAGTGAGTTGTCCTGTTTCTGTATGTTTTAAGAAAACACTGGTGACTCTTGAGGGTTTTAAAAAAGAACTTTTGAATTTAGGTTTATTTGTAGGAGACTATCCCATGGGGAAAGGAGCTGGCAGGCTGCAGTCCATGGGGGTCACAAAAGAGTTGGTCCATTCTGAAGGAGATCAGCCCTGGGATTTCTTTGGAAGGAATGCTGCTAAAGCTGAAATTCCAGTACTTTGGCCACCTCATGCGAAGACTCTGGAAAAGACTCTGATGCTGGGAGGGATTGAGGGCAGGAGGAGAAGGGGACGACAGAGGATGAGATGGCTGGATGGCATCACGGACTCGATGGACAGGAGTTTGGGTGAATTCCGGGAACTAGTGATGTACAGGGAGGCCTGGCGTGCTGCGATTCATGGGGTCGCAAAGAGTCGGACACGACTGAGTGACTGAACTGGCAACTAAACAACAAGAGAATTTTAAACCCTAGAAGTATGATTCTATGATAATTCTTTGAGTTATATCTCTAGAAAATTTGTTTTCTATATACATTAGAATTCTATTTTTTTCCTATAAAAATTATTTTCTCAAGAGAGTGAAGTTTACCCTGCTTAGGATTGCCTGCACATCTGGTACTTATTTGCAGGCATATAAATAATAGATTCAATGATATATTGCAAATTTCACATTAATATGTAAAATGTATTTATAATGTGTAAAATGTATTTAGCACCATTAAACATCAATAGTGACTTGCTTTGTAGTTAGGTCTTATCAAATAATAAACATCCTCTGACTGCAATCAGTTTTTCTCCAAGTGGGTAATCCATAGTAGTAGGAAATTAAAAAAAAAAAAGCCTCCAGCCTGGTCTTGATCACCCCCTGAAATTGTCAGTGAGAAATAGATCACTTAGTACCAGCTGAATTTAATAAGTTTATTCAGTGTAAGTAAAAGAAGCAATAATTTAAATCAACTGCAAAAAAAAAAAAAAATGTCAAATAGAAATTCTTTTTGGACTATCCAGTACTTGTGGTTTATGTCTACCTCCCCTAGAGAAATAACAATACCCAAACACACTTGAAATACATATAAGAAGCTTTAAAAGCATACAGCTTATTTCTTTTATTCAGTACATACTATTTCCTTCCCTTTAATCATTTGTCCTCCCCCCCTCCACCTCCCCAGGGAATTTCATAAATATAAGCACAAAGCCTTATAGACATTTGCTAAAAAGTTTTTATTAACTGAGAATATCACATTGTTTCACAGTAAAATGATTTTATCCTCCAAATGATTACAAAGCTTTTTTTCATTAAAAAGATTTTGGTTATATTAAATTGAACATTATAAAAAATCAATTATAAATTATACTCTTTAAAATTTTTTAAAAGGCAAGTACTAAAACACTGCACACTGATCAAACCCAGCATAATCATTTCACATAAGTGACCTATATTTAAACAACTACTGTGCCAAAAATGGCATCCTGTGTAGATAGGGCAGAGTCACTCTGCAACATGCACTCGGAATAATCTGGTTTTGATGTCTAAGGTCAAACATGTTTTCCTAACTTTGAAAATATGCAAAATAATTTAAAAATTATTTTTCAGGTAAACATTAAAACAAGTTGACCAAAAAAAAAAGTGTCTATCAGGAGATACTTAAAATATCCAAGCTCTCTCTCAGTAATACTGCAGGGTTCAGTCTGTCTTAGCTGTAACTTTCAAGCTAAAATAAACTTGCAGGAGAACAGAATGACAAAATGCAGATTTATTATTAAGGGCAATGCCTTAATAATGTTTTAGTTCTCAATATTTAGTTCACAATATTATAACAACTACATGAGAAGCTATTACTAAGGGGGTATCTCCTCTCCCTCCACTGTAACCTTCCTTTTTTGAGTATAGTTGGCCTACAGTGTTGTGCTGGTTTCTGCTCTACAGCACAGTGAATCAGTTATACGCATACATAAACACATCCTGTTTTAGACTTTCCCCATAGAGGTCACTACAGTATTGAGTAGAGCTCCCTGTGCTATCAGTAGGTCCTGTGTTAAATATAGTAGTACGTATATGTCAATCCCAATCTCCTCCCTCTACAACTTCTGGTTAACAGGCCCCCATTCTCTTACATACAAATCATGTTAACAGTAGAATGGAATTATCATTAGTTAACAGTGAATCCAGTATATTCTAGTAGATTCTAATTGTTTGGTTTTCCTAATTACAAAAACGATAGTATTTTTCTAACTTATATTTGTAGTATCTTCACAAAAATAGAGTTAAGGCAACATCTATAAAGACAGCAAGGTTAAATACAAATCTGTGGTCCCCACTTCCTCTGAATCCTACTCACAGGTACATTAGGGACTCAGAGACCTGCATGGAATCTGGGGTAGAGTTCTGGTGTGTGTCACACAGTCAGCCACGACTGTGATGCTCAGAGCCAATCACAGGTCTGAGCTTTGCTGACTCTGACCCAGACACTGTTGTTTCTAATTAATTTCTTTATGTTAAATCTGAAAGATGGACAATGATACTTTATGTCAGGTTTCGTTTTTTTTTTT
>SJYX01015538.1:8699-29618 GCA_006410675.1 Oreotragus oreotragus | reverse complement strand
GTGGTGCTCGAGAAAACTCGAGTCCCTTGTACTGCAACAAGATCAAACCAGTCAGCCCTAAAGGAAATAAATCCTGAATGTTCATTGGAAGGACTGTTATTGAAGCTGAAGCTCCAATACTTTGGCCACATGATGCAAACAGCCAATTCATTGGAAAAGGCCCTGATGCTGGGAAAGATTGAGGGAAGGAGGAGAAGGGAGCGAAAAAGAATGAGATGGTTGTATGACATCATCGATTCAATGGACATGAGTTTGAGCAAACTCCAGGAGATGGTGAAGGACACACAAGGAAGTCTGGTGTGCTGCAGTTCGTGCAGTCACAGTCAGACACAGCCTAGTGATTGAACAACTGGCTTGCCAGGATCGGCAGAAACAGCAACTTCTAGTATAAGGATAAGAGATGTTTGAGAAAGTAGAAAATTAATTACAGCTTTACCAGTTCTTCCTTGGGTTATGAAGAGAGTTAACTATCTTCTCCCCATAAAAAAGTCAAATATTCTCAGGCGGATCTGTTTGGTGTTAATGCCATAGACCAAGGGGTTGAGAACAGGGGGCACAAGGAGATAGAGGTTTGCAAGTACAATATGCACGTGAGGAGGTACTTGCTGGCCAAAACGGTGGGTGAAAAAGGAAAAAAAGGCAGGTACATAGAATACAAGAATCACACATATATGAGCTCCACAAGTGCTAAATGCTCGGAACTGGGCTTCCTTCGAGGGCAGGNATATGCACGTGAGGAGGTACTTGCTGGCCAAAACGGTGGGTGAAAAAGGAAAAAAAGGCAGGTACATAGAATACAAGAATCACACATATATGAGCTCCACAAGTGCTAAATGCTCGGAACTGGGCTTCCTTCGAGGGCAGGTGCAGCACAGCCCGCAGGATCAGGCCATAGGAAGTGGCGATGAGGACCACGTCCATGCCAGTGACTGAAAGGGCCACAGTGAGACCATAAATCATGTTGGGCCTGATGCTGGCACAGGCCAGTTTGGCAATGCCCATATGTTCACAGTAGGTGTGAGGGATGATGTGATGTCCACAGAAAGGTAGGCGTTCTATGAGGATGACAAAGGGGAAAACAAAGAGAAGGCCACGGACCACACATGCCAGACCAATCTTCCCAATCACCATGGCGTTGAGGATGGATGCATAATGAAGTGGACGGCAGATAGCCACGTAGCGGTCAAAAGCCATGGCCAGCAGAACAGCTGATTCTGTGGCGAAGATTGTATGCACAAAAAACATCTGGGTGAGGCAGCCTTGGTAGGATATTATGTGGGATTTAAGCCAGAAGATTGTGAGCATTTTGGGCAATGTGGTTGAACAAAGTACCAGGTCAGTGATAGAGAGCAGGCACAGGAAGAGGTACATTGGCTCGTGCAGAGTTCTCTCCTTCGTAATGATGTAGAGGATAGTTCCATTGCCAACCAGAGCGAGGATATACATGGAGCAGAAGGGGATGGCAGCCCAAATGTGCTGGTCTCTCATCCCAGGGATTCCAAGTAGAATAAATGTGGAAGGATGGAAGCTAGTGTCATTGGGGACAGATGCAGAAACCATAATGATGCAGAGCATCAGGCTTTACCTTCCTGAAAGCTATTACAAGGTGAAACAAATTCATCCTAGAAACAATCTACTTCTCCTGCAAATCTTTTATGTCATACCTTTCTTCCATCTATACCAGTCCTCCTCCAAATCATGCCTTCCTCATTTCTTTCCAGGGTTATTAAAATAGCTTTGTAACTAACATGCTGACTTCTAAGATTTTCATCTTACAGTGAAACTTCTCCATTTCTGCCTAATATTCTAATGTGTGAAAATCATCAACTATTAATGTCATGCAAAAATAACCTTTCTTAGTGCATGCTGTGAGGAATATCTTGTATTTTTCTCCTTTGATCAATTCTCTGCCACTTGCTATCTTGTTCTGGCCCCTGGGACACTGGGCTACAATGACAGAGTCCTTGCCCTCTCAATTCTGGTTTGATGTGACAATGGGAAAAACCACCCGGAGACTGGAGGGAGGTCAGGGATTTATTCCTGCAGCTCTCTCCCAGCAAGGTTGCTGCAAGCTGGACACATCTCTCTGCCAGCAGCATTTTTGGCTCTGGTTTTCTCTTTTAGCCATATTTCTCCTCTTGTTCCTTTGGTCCAAGGGTTGTGACAGTGCCTGCTATCACTAACCCAATAACTTCATAAGCACTTGTAGTTTTCTTATACTTACACCACACCTTTGAAAGCGGTTGCCATGTTAAGTATGCTATGAAGAAAAGATACATAAGCCACTTCTTATTTAGAGAAAGCGCCTCTGAGGAAATTAAATTTAGTCTCCAAATCTGAGTTTTCCTCAAATGCTTCAAGTATCTCTTGCACAACTCAGTTTCCAGGATTGTCACCCTCTTTATGTGGTCCAATCTGGAAAATAAGAGACTAGATTTAGACTGCCAGTTTCAAAATCTGATCTGATTGCTGTTACTTGCTCACTGGATTATCCTCAGCAAATATTTTATTCTCTTCAGCCTTCAGTTTTCCAATATAAATTTCAGATAATAATGCTTTAGGGTTTTTTCAAATAATTAATTGAGAAAATCATATAAAGCACATAATGCAGTCCTATATTTTAAGAAACATTTGTTACAATACTCACTGATACTTCTCATGCATTTGCAAATGTCTGAGTCAGTTAGTCTAACTATATATTTGCCTTTCAGAAGAGGAAACTTTATTTAGTCCCTCAAGTTGAAAGACATATTGGTCCTTCTTGAGCTTATAAGCCATGGTTGAAGGCCCTGTGCTTTTACCCTGTTTTAAATCAAGAACTGCTTTCAGAGGTAGCCAAAACTAGTCCTCAGTTAGTTAGGTTAGGTGGACTCTCAAGATATGAGATGGATGGCTCCTCATGAGCCCATCAATATGGCAATGTCATTGAGGTCCCCTCATTAATCTCCCTTGGAACCAAGAGACAATTTTGATAATTGAGTCTTTTAAAATAAAGGGACTGTGTTTTGTGCTGCTACCAAGAAAGAGTTAAGATGAAGGAGTGCATATCATTTCTGTTAAAGAAAGAATTTCTCTTAGACTATTCAATAAGACAGAGATCTGATTTTTCCATGGACAGGACAAACAGAACCTAGGGTAATGCAATAGTTTTTCCTAGCTTTTTGGGCTTTGAAACTTTCTGTGTGAGAAATTGTAGGACAGAATTAAGAGAATTATATATGGAGGATATTGGAAATCTAATAAGTTTGCTGATTCCCTAGGTTTTCTGAGGGCACTATAGGGTCCTAGGTACTAAAGTACAAGGTTGCTTTCTAACAAATGTATGTATCTTGATTCCTGCCTGGGTGGCCTGAGTGATATAAGGGAGAACAAGATGCAGAAGGAGACATCCTTACCGCATTACTGCTTTAAGAAAAGCTACTCCTGGAGCTTTGGTTGACTCATTTTGAACCCATGAGTAAAATAGTAAGGGACTAAAATCTCTAACTGCAACAAAACAATTGAGATACAAATAAAAGAAAGACTTACTGATAGTTCATTTTGATATGCAATAAGGCTACCTTAATACTTGAAGGATTCAAGAAACTGTACCTCCTGTACTGGAGTCAGGTGCCAATCTGAGATGACTTCTGGAGCAGACAAGGACATCAGTATATTTGTAGGATTGTTATCCCTCTGTATCTCCTCCCTACCTCTGCTCTTGGCTTTACAGAGTCTTCAACATTTTTCTATCCTTCTTGTTTATTAAACACTTACTCCCAGCATTGATGGTCAGCTGCACTAGAGAAATCTTGATGCAGCACAAATAGTATATTTCCCGGATCTGAGATTTGGTCTCATTTATCTCTCCCCTCTGAAGACTTTTTAGACCCAAAGGGGCTGTGGTGTGGCTCAGAGCACCAGCGCTCCCAGCTGCTAAAAGTAAAAGTGAATTTGCAAAGATCTCTGGGGAAACACAGAGTCATGTCAGAGTCTTCTCTTAAAAGCTGAACATTTTTTTAAGTCAGAAGGGATCATCACTGTCTCATAACAAGCTAATACCTGCTCAGCCCTTAAAAAAAAAATGTATTTTGCCAAATTGTGTCAAACTATTGAGAAGGGAAATTCAAAGAGAAAGCAGGCAACATGGAGTAAAAATAGACTGGGAAGAGATCTATCTGGAGTCGGATTTTGCACAACTTCCTTTGGTTCTTCTGTTCTCAAGAAAATAATCACTGTGTTTGATCTGAATTCCTCTAGCTTGAGTTTGAGTCTTTATTCTCTTAACATTTTATGACTCTATTTGGGTAATGTTTGTTCTTTTTTCCTTCATCTAATTGTACCAGATGATAAACTATATATACTCAAAGGTACTGTTAGTTACAGTCCAGTGTAACATACATGTTTTTCCAACAGTGCTCTAAGGAAGTTACATATTTGTCTTCTGAAATATTCTTCAGTGTTCTCCATCAAACTTTCACTTGGTTCAGCTAGGTATCCTGGAGTGGAAATGCAAAATTGAATGTTAGGTTGACTGGGTCAAGAAAAATTCCTATCAATTAAGGCAACATGTAAAGTGTGTACTTGGAAAATATGTGACAGGAAACAATGGCATTTCCTCCCAGAATAGGACCATCATCTAAGATTATCTAGGACTAGAGTGATTCTGAGCTATGGGAATATAGCTTTCCAAGGAAGAAGAGACACGGTGGACTCAGATTTATTTCAAGTGTACTCACTGGGCAGATCTCACATCGTTGTAAACTTCTTAGTTATTCTGTCACCACTCTTCTCCCTCTCATACCCCAGACCTAGTATCTGACTCATTGGTACTGAACTATAAATATGTATTCAGTGCGAAATGCTATTCCCAATTTTGTCCATGAATTTCATGCAAGTTGGTGTTTAAATTTGTGCAGTTCAGTTCAGTCACTCAGTCACGTCCGACTCTTTGCGACCCCATGAATTGCAGCACACCAGTCCTCTCTGTTCATCACCATCTCTCGGAGTTCACTCAGACTCACATCCATCGAGTCCGTGATGCCATCCAGCCATCTCATCCTGGGTCGTCCCCTTCTCCTCCTGCCCCCAATCCATCCCAGCATCAGAGTCTTTTCCAATGAGTCAACTCTTCGCATGAGGTGGTCAAAGTACTAGAGTTTCAGCTTTAGCATCATTCCTTCCAAAGAAATTCCAAGGCTGATCTCCTTCAGAATGGACTGGTTGGATCTCCTTGCAGTCCAAGGGACTCTCAAGAGTCTTCTCCAACACCACAGTTCAAAAGCATCCATTCTTCGGCACTCAGCCTTCTTCACAGTCCAACTCTCACATCCATACATGACCACAGGAAAAACCATAGCCTTGACTAGATGGACCTTAGTCGGCAAAGTAATGTCTGCTTTTGAATATACTATCTAGGTCTCAGATCATGAACTCCTTATTACCAAATTCAGACTGAAATTGAAGAAAGTAGGGAAAACCGCTAGACCATTCAGGTATGACCTAAATCAAATCCCTTATGATTATACAGTGGAAGTGAGAAATAGATTTAAGGGCCTAGATCTGATAGATAGAGTGCCTGATGAACTATGGGATGAGGTTCGTGACATTGTACCGGAGACAAGGATCAAGACCATCCCCATGGAAAAGAAATGCAAACAAGCAAAATGGCTGCCTGGGGAGGCCTTACAAATAGCTGTGAAAAATTTGTGCAAGATTTTTGGAAAGTGATTTGAGAGTAAGTATGAAGAAACTTGGGGTTTCCCAGGTGGCTCTAGTGATAAAGAATCTATCTGCCTGCTAGTGAAGGAGATGTAAAAGACAATGGTACAGTCTCTGGAAGATCCCCTGTGGAGGGCATGGCAACCCACTCCAGTATTCCTGCTTGGAGAATCCCATGGACAGAGGAGCCTGGCGGGCTACAGTCCATAGGTTTGCAACACTATTAGAGCTGGATACTACTAAAGAGCCTTAGCACACGTGCATAAAGAAACTTGAAAGATGATTTGTCTTATTCTAGTGCTCACATACAGAGGAATCTATTTTATACAGGAAATATAGCAGATGGGAATGAGATATACAGATTTGAGTCCCAACTCTGATATTTACTAACTGGGAAATTTCAAATGCATTTTCAATTTTTCAGATCCTCAGATTCCTCAACGATAAAGTAAAGCTATTAATTATACTTAATTATTACTGTAGACTGGAAATTCCTGGGGCTTTTTATTATAAAAACTGCTGATGCATTAATCCTGTTTATAACCATGCTGATTTAATTGATACAACATGAAACCTGGACATTCACAGCAAGTGAATTATCAAGGCCTTGAAGTAGACTGTATTTGATGTGTTTGAGAAGATTCAGGAAGGCAAGTATGGCAAGAGCAAGGGGGTCAGGTAAATAGTAGTAGATGAGACCAGAGACAAAAAGTCGAGGTTGTGTTGGATTCTGCAATAGAGATTTTTCATTCTCATATGTCTGACTTGTCTTTTCTTTCTGTATATGTGCTTCTGATGTATTTAGATGGGGGTATGTGGTAAGTTGGACTTCCTAATGCCTCAGTGGTAAAGAATTCGCTTGCCAGTGAAAGAGATTCAGGAGACCCTGTTCGATCCCTGGGTCGAGAAGATCCCCTGGAGGAGGAAATGGCAACCTGCTCCAGTATTCTTGCCTGGAAAATTCCATGGACAGAGGAGCCTGGCAGGCTACAGTCCATGGGATTGCAAAGAGTTGGAACATGACTGAGTGCCTGAGCACACATGTTCACATGTGGCTGGTATTAGCCAATGAAGTTAGAATAGAAATGACAAGTGTCCTGTTACTGAAAAAGCACAATAAATTGTGTGTGTGCATGTGCACACGCATGCTAGGTAAAGGAGAGTGAAAAGAAGAAAGCATTTGTACTAAACAGTAATTCTAAGAATGAACCTTAAATTCATGCTGGTAAGGAGGAGAAAAAATGAGGCAATACGAAAATGTAATGAGCTTTATTATTACTGCATTGAAATTGAAGGATTATTGTATTTGGATTCAAGAGAAAGTGAATTAGAAAACAGGAGGTAATGGGTCAGGAAGTGAATGCCTATAATTTAGATTATGAAGAATACACACACACACACACATATATATACATATACATTCCATATATATATTTGGAAACACAAATTCTAATGTATTTCCAAACAATGAAATAGATGAAGTAGAATAGTTAACAGTTTTGGAGAAAAATTCAGAGTACTGAAAATCAAATTGTTTCAGTTATTTATAACTGCATTACAAACTACTCCCCCAAAGTAGTGACTTAAAACAATTTATTATTATCTGCTATGATTCAGTAGATTTATTGATTATATGGGCTATTGTCATTTGGGATTTCTCCCACACACACAAATGACTGCAATCGAATTTTTTATGAAGTTGTAGTCATTTCTAAGTTTCATTAAAATTGATGCAATTGATTCTGGCTATTAACTAGGTGCTTAGACAGATTGTCAATCACATAAACCCTCCATGTGGGTTGGGATTCTCACAATATAATGTCTGTGTTATAGAGAGAATATCCAAAAATACAATAACACCAATGAGGAAGATGTAAGATTTCTTAAAATCTAGTCTTGGATATCCTGAAACATTACATCTATTGCATTCTTTTTTCCAAAGTCTCTAAGGCAGCCCAGATAAGAGGGGGTAGAATTACACTGGACTTTCTGAAGCAATAGCAAGACCATGTCACAGAAAGTACCTGGGAATCAAAATATTGTTTTGGCCATTTTGGGAAAATAAAACCTGTAACAACGTACCCTTTGGCCACAATAATGATCTCCTCCTACATGCAAAATGCATTCACCTTTTCCCTAAGATTTCCAGGTCTCATTCATATTATGGGATTAGTTCAAAGTCCGGAATTTCAACCTTTAAATCAGGACAACTTGTGAATAGGACTCCTTGAGCTCAGTTCCTGGCATATAGATCCTTGAGTGCAGTTCCTCTCAAGACCTGTGAAGTAAAGAAATGGGAAAGAAATCAACTGCTCACACAGACAACATACCACGGTGATATACAGATAGGATAACTGCAATATTCATTTGTAAAATATTGGGAGAATCGTCTTACAGTCACTAGTCCATTGTATTTTTAAAAATCCATTGAAAGGTAAGTGTCATTGGTTTCTTAATAAGAACCCACTTCTACTCCCTGGGAATGATTCTCCACGGCTCTTGGCTAAGTTAAGTGTTAGTCACTCAGTCGTGTCTGACTCTTTGTGACCCCCTGGACTGTAGCCCTTCAGGCTCCTCTGTCCTTGGGATTCTCCAAGCAAGAATACTGGAGTGGGTTGCCATTCCCTTCTCCAGGGGATCTTCCTGATCCAGGGATCGAACCTGGGTCTCCCACATTATGGGCAGATTCTTTACTGTCTGAGCCACCAGGGAAGCCCTTTACATAATTAGCTCTATATTCCATATGACCTTTGTTTTTCAAAGAGAAACACAGTGTGTTTACATCTGTGTATTTTTTTCATTTCCAGATGAATAACTTTGAAAACCCAAAATCCCCTTCTAATTTTGCACTCTGTCCCTTTTAGTCCAAAATGATGGTGCTTATGTCTATTTTTTCTTAAAAATTGTGATTTTCTATGAGTTTTTTAGTGCTTACTCCATTAGACAAAAGTCATATCTACAGATATCTTTCAGATTGCCACCTGTCTGATTTTGCAGGAGTTATGCTTCTCTGGGAAAATTAAGATTCTTAGAAGCTTCTTTATCTAATTAAAAAGATTTATTAGGCATATTCTTAAATATTTCTGTATTCTTAACAAAGGATCTTACAGACTCATCCTAAAGATGACATTATACCCTGAGGGCATTTTTTTATTTTACGAGTCCTTTGTCATTTGGAAGACTGTTGTGTGGGTAATTAAAACAAAAAAATTTGATCCCAAACAGTCATGACTTCTTTGGATTTACTTTAACAATGATTAAACACTGAATGTTTTCATTTTAGCTTATAACTCTTTATCTGTACTTTATCATAAGTAACATAAAAATAAGGTTTGTATTTTTGGTATTCTACTTCAAAATCTCCTCAGCCAAATGTAGCAGTTAATGTTATATTTTCTGTTTTTCACAGTATTGCAAGTATGATATTACCAAACTTTCTACAACTATATAGTCCTCATTTGTCTCCAGCCTCTAGTAATAATTTTCTCATTTTTTTTCAATACTTAACAGCCTCCTCAAGGCCCTTTCAGCTTCTGCCTGCTGCCTGATTCCACAGCAAATACCGCATGTTTTAGGCTTTTTCGTATACCAACACCATACTTCCTATTACCAATTTTTACAATGTTTATCTATTGTTTCGTGACTAACCATTCCCATATTTATTGGCCTAAAATAGCAAATTATTACTCTCATGGTTCTAAGGCTTGGCTTTAACTAGATGAAGAATTCTGTCTTTTAGTCTTCCATGCATTAAAGAGAGACGTCAGTTGAGATCCTATAGATACCTGAAGTCTCAGCTGGACTGGAAGTTCTCGATGGCTTACCAACATAACTGGCAGTTGTTGCTGACTGTTAACTGGAGTCTCAATTGGGGCCACCCTCCAGAATATTTAGACATGACTTCTCCATGTTGCTGGGGATGTTCATTGCACAGTAGCTGGATTCTAAGAGGGAGCACACCAAGGTCAAGTATTTCAAGAGACTCGGCTAGAAACGGCAAAAAAAAAATAAATAAATAAAAGTCTAATTTCAGAAGCTTCAAATATTACTAACAATGAGTTATGTTTGTAAAAGAATTTCTAAGTCTAGTGCAGATTCAAAAAAAAGTAGAATTATATTCCACTTGTTAACATGGGAATGGCAAGTTTGCACTACAAAAAATCATAGAAAATAGAATATATTATTATTGTGGCTATCTTTGGAAAATACAATCTACCACACCAGGTTGTTAAGGATCATCTTTATGGACATTAAAATCAATGATATTGATAAGAAGTTCTTGTGCTCAAAGTGAAAATTATTAAAAAACTACAATAAGTATAGATAATTGATGGTATATTTTTAAGACATGAAATTTCAAGTTGTGAATAATATGAGGAAATAATAAATAATACGAGGAAAGAAGTAAAAAAGTATCTATGCTGAACACAAAGAACTATGCTACTTCCAGGCCCAGGAAGTTACTACAAGAATCAAGTCTACAGATTTTCAGAAGACGAAGACTTTTGATCTGGAAGGATTCAAGATTTCTTAAGTATCAGAATTGTACAAAGAAATGTTAAAGAACCCCAAAACCCAGTGAATTACAATCTAGCCTGGGCCTCTACATTTTGGCCAAGTTCCCTAGGTGAATGTGGCACCAACCAATGTTTGAGAACCATGTGTAGATTAATAATTTTTCTGAATGATTCTTAAAAGAAGGTAATCATTTGTTAGCTTTTATAACTCTCAACTGTAAAGTGTCCTATAAAGATATTCCAAATTGGTAGACCTTTTCTTATCTCTTGTAACCTATTTATAATACTAAGTCTATCCTTGGACCCCACGTCCAAGGAGCGGTGGCTGCATGGGCACAGGAGGGCCTAGAGGAGCTATCCCACGCTGAAGGTCAGGAAGGGCAGTGGTGATGAGATACCCCTCGTCCAAGGTAAGGAGCAGCAGCTGCATTTTGCTGGAGCAGCCGTGAAGAGATAACCCCACGCCCAAGGTAAGAGAAACCCAAATAAGATGGTAGGTGTTGTGAGAGGGCATCAGAGGGCAGACACACTGAAACCATACTCACAGAAAACTAGTCAATCTAATCACACTAGGACCATAGCCTTGTCTAACTCAATGAAACTAAGCCATGCCCGTGGGGCAACCCAAGACGGGGAGGTCATGGTGGAAAGGTCTGACAGAATGTGGTCCACTGGAGAAGGGAATGGCAAAACACTTCCATATTCTTGCCTTGAGAACCCCATGAACAGTATGAAAAAGCAAAATGATAGGATACTGAAAGAGGAACTCCCCAGGTCAGTAGGTGACCAATATGCTACTGGAGATCAGTGGAGAAATAACTCCAGAAAGAATGAAGGGATGGAGCCAAAGCAAAAACAATACCCAGTTGTGCATGTGACTGGTGACAGAAGCAAGATCCGATGCTGTAAAGAACAATATTGCATAGGAACCTGGAATGTCAGGTCCATGAATCAAGGCAAATTGGAAGTGGTCAAACAAGAGATGGCAAGAGTGAACGTCGACATTCTAGGAATCAGCGAACTAAAATGGACTGGAATGGGTGAATTTAACTCAGATGACCATTATATCTACTACTGCGGGCAGGAATCCCTCAGAAGAAATGGAGTAGCCATCATGGTCAACAAAAGAGTCCGAAATGCAGTACTTGGATGCAATCTCAAAAACGACAGAATGATCTCTGTTCGTTTCCAAGGCAAACCATTCAATATCACAGTTATCCAAGTCTATGCCCCAACCAGTAATGCTGAAGAAGCTGAAGTTGAACGGTTTTATGAAGACCTACAAGACCTTTTAGAACTAACACCCAAAAAAGATGTCCTTTTCATTATAGGGGACTGGAATGCTAAAGTAGGAAGTCAAGAAACACCTGGAGTAACAGGCAAATTTGGCCTTGGAATGCGGAATGAAGCAGGGCAAAGACTAATAGAGTTTTGCCAAGAAAATGCACTGGTCATAGCAAACACCCTCTTCCAGCAACACAAGAGAAGACTCTACACATGGACATCACCAGATGGTCAACACCGAAATCAGATTGATTATATTCTTTGCAGCCAAAGATGGAGAAGCTCTATACAGTCAACAAAAACAAGACCAGGAGCTGACTGTGGCTCAGATCATGAACTCCTTATTTCCAAATTCAGACTTAAATTGAAGAAAGTAGGGAAAACCGCTAGACCATTCAGGTATGACCTAAATCAAATCCCTTATGATTATACAGTGGAAGTGAGAAATAGATTTAAGGGCCTAGATCTGATAGACAGAGTTCCTGATGAACTATGGAATGAGGTTCGTGACATTGTACAGGAGACAGGGATCAAGACCATCCCCATGGAAAAGAAATGCAAAAAAGCAAAATGGCTGTCTGGAGAAGCCTTACAAATAGCACTGAAAAGAAGAGAGGCGAAAAGCAAAGGAGAAAAGAAAAGATATAAGCATCTGAATGCAGAGTTCCAAAGAATAGCAAGAAGAGATAAGAAAGCCTTCTTCAGCAATCAATGCAAAGAGATAGAGGAAAACAACAGAATGGGAAAGACTAGAGATCTCTTCAAGAGAATTGGAGATACCAAGGGAACATTTCATGCAAAGATGGGCTCGATAAAGGATAGAAATGGTATGGACCTAACAGAAGCAGAAGATATTAAGAAGAGGTGGCAAGAATACACAGAAGAACTGTACAGAAAAGATCTTCACGACCCAGATAATCATGAGGATGTGATCACTAATCTAGAGCCAGACATCTTGGAATGTGAAGTCAAGTGGGCCTTAGAAAGCATCACTAAGAACAAAGCTAGTGGAGGTGATGGAATTCCCGTTGAGCTGTTTCAAATCCTGGAAGATGATGCTGTGAAAGTGCTGCACTCAATATGCCAGCAAATTTGGAAAACTCAGCAGTGGCCACAGGACTGGAAAAGGTCAGTTTTCATTCCAATTCCAAAGAAAGGCAATGCCAAAGAATGCTCAAACTACCGCACAATTGCACTCATCTCACACGCTAGTAAAGTAATGCTCAAAATTCTCCAAGCCAGGCTTCAGCAATATGTGAACCGTGAACTCCCTGATGTTCAAGCTGGTTTTAGAACAGGCAGAGGAACCAGAGATCAAATTGCCAACATCCGCTGGATCATGGAAAAAGCAAGAGAGTTCCAGAAAAACATCTATTTCTGCTTTATTGACTATGCCAAAGCCTTTGACTGTGTGGATCACAATAAACTGTGGAAAATTCTGAAAGAGATGGGAATACCAGACCACCTAACCTGCCTCTTGAGAAATCTGTATGCAGGTCAGGAAGCAACAGTTAGAACTGGACATGGAACAACAGACTGGTTCCAAATAGGAAAAGGAGTACGTCAAGGCTGTATATTGTCTCCCTGCTTATTTAACTTATATGCAGAGTACATCATGAGAAACGCTGGACTGGAAGAAACACAAGCTGGAATCAAGATTGCCGGGAGAAATATCAATAACCTCAGATATGCTGATGACACCACCCTTATGGCAGAAAGTGAGGAGGAGCTAAAAAGCCTCTTGATGAAAGTGAAGGAGGAGAGCGAAAAAGTTGGCTTAAAGCTCAACATTCAGAAAACGAAGATCATGGCATCCGGTCCCATCACTTCATGGGAAATAGATGGGGAAACAGTGGAAACAGTGTCAGACTTTATTTTTTTGGGCTCCAAAATCACTGCAGATGGTGACTGCAGCCATGAAATTAAAAGACGCTTACTCCTTGGAAGAAAAGTTATGACCAACCTAGATAGCATATTCAAAAGCAGACACATTACCTTGCCGACTAAGATCCATCTAGTCAATGTTATGGTTTTTCCTGTGGTCATGTATGGATGTGCGAGTTAGACTGTGAAGAAAGCTGAGCGCCGAAGAATTGCTGCTTTTGAACTGTGGTGTTGGAGAAGACTCTTGAGAGTCCCTTGGACTGCAAGGAGATCCAACCAGTCCATTCTGAAGGAGGTCAGTCCTGGGATTTCTTTGGAAGGAATGATGCTAAAGCTGAAACTCCAGTATTTTGGCCACCTCATGTGAAGAGTTGACTCATTGGAAAAGACTCTGATGCTGGGAGGGATTGGGGGCAGGAGGAGAAGGGGACGACAGAAGATGAGATGGCTGGATGGCATCACCGACTTGATGGACATGAGTTTGAGTGAACTCCGGGAATTGGTGGACAGGGAGGCCTGGCGTGCTGCGATTCATGGGGTCACAAAGAGTCAGACATGACTGAGTGACTGAACTCAACTGAACTGAATAGTCTATCCAAATTATACATGATCCTCCTATGCCATAAGACTCGGAAATCTACTTCATAATGGTATAGAAACGTTTTGTTGATCTATCTTTTCAGGTACACATTTTCTTCACATTTTGTCTCCCTTCTTGACATCTACTTCCTTGTCTCATTGCTTCTTACAATGATGTGGAGTTCCACTTCCAACTTACAGTGGAATTCTAGGATTTCATAAATATTTAAGTTGTCATTGTGTTCTAGCTTTGAACAAAATGAAATGTGTTCCAACACTGATATGGTTACCTGTTTTCTTTCCCAAAATCTCAGTCTCATGTCACTGGGTCCCTTTAAGGAAGAACAGTAGGATTATCTTTTCCCTAATCTGCTTAGTTTTCACCCCATAGATGATTGGGTTGAGTGCAGGGGGAATGGCTACATAGAGGTTGGCAATCAATATGTGGAAGGAGTGAGGAATATTGTGACCAAAACGGTGAGTAAGGACAGAAAATATGGCTGGTATGTAGAATATAAGCATGGCACAAACATGGGAGCCACATGTGTTGAGGGCTTTCTGGCGGGCATCCTGGGATGGGAGGTTAAAAACAGCACGAAGAATGAGAGTGTAGGAGATGCCAGTGAGGATCAGGTCTGATGTAACAGTCATTACAGGCACAGCAAAACCATACCAGATGTTGATGGAGATGTCTGCACAGGCGAGTTGGGCAATGCCTATGTGCTCACAGTATGTGTGTGGAATGATAAGTGTTTGGCAGAAAGGCAGTCGCTTTAATAGGAACACGCATGGGAAGATGATACAGAAGCTCCTGCTGACAATACCCATTACAATCTTAGTAATAAGCTGACGGGTGAGAATAGTGTTATATCTTAGGGGGAAGCAAATAGCAATATAGCGATCAAATGCCATGGCCAGCAAGGTGGCAGAATCCATGGCAAAGCTATAGTGGAGAAAAAACATCTGAGTAAGACACCCAGGAAAGGTGATTTCCTGAGGACCCTGCCAGAAGATGCTGAATGCTTTGGGTACACATGTGTTAGACAAGATGAGATCTGTTGCCGCCAGCATGGAGAGGAAAAAGATCATGGGCTCATGAAGGCTGTGCTCCATGGAAATAAGGCAGAGAAGGACACTATTGCCTGCAAGAGCCACAAGGTAAATGATAAAGAAGGGAATCCCGATCCAGATGTGGAAGCGCTCCAGTCCTGGGATTCCCAGCAGGATGAATGAACCTGGATTCATGAAGCTGGTCAAGTTGAATGTGGCCATCATGATCTTGGATAGGTTGTGTCTCACAGACTGAAAATGAAAAGTTCATGACTGATTGTCAACATTATCTTCACACATGCATCTCTGAGCCTTCTCCTGTATCATCTGCTCACTTTCAGTTCTAGAAAGTGATAAACTATCCTTCTCTTCTCTTTACTCATAAGTATTTGCAAAGCTTTTAGTCACAATTTTAAGTCATAATAGAAGTGGTATCAAAATAATTTTCCCCAGAGATACAAGTCATGGGACTCTAAAGCAAGTCCTGCCTGGCTACCAGCAATTCAGGAAATTTTATAAGAAAATATGTGCAAAAATAATATTAGGCAAAGAAACATCATTGGTCAGGGATTTGGAAAAAAGTTCAGTGTAAAGCCCATGCATCACAAGGGGCTGCAAAGACAGGCTTAACGTATGAAACCAAAGCAGACCATGCAGTCTCTCCTTTATTCTTCTCTTTACCTTACAAAAGTAAAGAGAAGACAAAGAAAATTCTTCTATAAAATCTAAGACTGAGGTCACTTACTCTGCCACTTCTGATATGCCCAGGTTGGAAAAGTTTTGAAGGTCAGACATTCTCCAGTAACTTATTATGTCAGATTTGTCTTGCTGAAAGAATAGAACCCTCTTCTTAATCCTGGAAATCTGCCCCAGCAGAGGGAGCCCAGTCTCCTGGCAGCACTGTGCAATGATCTTCTTGAGCCTATCTAATCTGTAAAATTACTCAGTCTTATGAAACTTCATCAAAACAGTTGAGCCTTTCTTCCAAACTGTCTTATTTTGTGACATGACACAGAAATTTTTTACTCAAACGTCAGTATTCACTTTTCTACTTGTTCTTTTTTCATATATTATTTTATTTACTTACTAATATTTATTGACGGCCACGCTGGGTCTTCCTTTCTGCATGGGCTTTGCGTGTGGTGAGTGATGTGCGTCAGCTTCTATTGCGATGTGTCTCTTCCCGCGGAGCATGAGCTCTAAGGTGCAGCAGCTCTAGTAGTTCCGGCGCACGGGCTTAGCTGCTCTGCAGCGTGTTAAATCTTCCCAAATCTCCTGCACTGGCAAGTGGATTCTTTACCATTGAGCCCCCAGGGGACGAGTCACCCTTTTCCACCTGTTCTTGAGCGACGGTGTTTTTCAGTGCCCTGACCATGCTTTCTAGGTTGACAAACTCCGCATGGGTAATATCTCCAAACACCATGACTTTAACTGTGACTCCTGTGTTGAAGACTGTTAAGTTTATAATTTTGAAAATATTCCTCTCCTCAATCTTGGAACTAGTTAGCTTATACTTTTTGCAACTAGTTATCCTATGCCTGCCATCTGAAAGTAGGGAAAACCGCTAGACCACTCAGGTATGACCTAAATCAAATCCCTTATGATTATACAGTGGAAGTGAGAAATAGATTTAAGGGCCTAGATCTGATAGACAGAGTTCCTGATGNTACAGAATTATTCCACAGATAGTTCGACAATTATTTATTGGCTATTGTAGAAAAAATGGAGCTAGATTCACAACTCACACTAACTATAACAAAATTCCTCCTGAATCAAAAAAATACATGTAAATCAAGTCACAATTAAACCTCTACCTAAAATCCACATAAGAATGCTTCTAAGAAATACATTTAGGTAAATAAGTAAGCAACAAACATTAAATAAAGGAAGACAAAATGTAGATATAGCACAATCTCACTAAATGGCAAAACTTCAAAAAGATTAGATGGTGCTTTAATATTCAAATTTTAGTCTTAAACTCACTTTCCAATGAATGAGAAATACTATAATATGAATAATATAAATATTATATTTTGCTCCATAACTTGATATTATGTCAAAAATTGGAAACTAACTATTTTAAAGAGAAAAATACACAGTAAATTTAATCAATTGAATTAAGTCTCTAAAAGCATGAGAAAGATATAAGATGATGATTAGAATCAAGATAAAAATACTCTCTAATGATAAAAATGTATATTTTCTAACAATAGTGATGCTTTAAAAAATAATTCTAATGTTTTGACAAGTAAAGTAAAATTGATGATACACAGGAAAATACAAATTAACAAATATGATTCACGGATAATAATAAAACCTAAATAAACAATTTACATGAAATAAAACGGAAAGGTTGGCAGAGTTCTATCTCCTTCCAAATAGTGCCCAGACTAAATTTAATCAACAGTATCATTTGATATTACTTTTAAAGACTAGATATTTTATGTAGGATACAATTGATTTCTGAGCATATAGGAAGCCAGAAAATCTAGGGATTTTTTTGAAGAATATTATAAGTATTTTATAAACTTTGAAACAGTAAAGTTTTTTAAGTCCTAATGTGTGCCCAGATGGGAAGAGAACATATTGTGCAAAAAGCACTCCTGCTGCTGCTGCTACTGCTGCTAAGTCGCTTCAGTTGTGTCCGACTCTGTGCGACCCCATAGAGGGCAGCCCACCAGCCTCCCCCGTCCCTGGGATTCTCCAGGCAAGATCACTGGAGTGGGTTGCTGTTTCCTTCTCCAGGGCATAAAGTGTGATAATTGCTGCAGGAGACCTAAATGAATGTCACAGAGGAGATTAATAAATTTCTTTAAGAGACAGAAGACAGAACTGGTAATATGTGTCAATTGACAGAGGACTGAAGGAAAGAGGAGTAAAAGAAACATCGTTCTTTCATCTCTTTAACCTTGAGGCCAAGTGTGTCTTGTGTTTTCTTGTCTTCTCCTGTGTCTCCTGGCATTACTGAGTGACTGGAAAGATTATTCAAAATATTTCCATTTGTTTTCTATCTAATAATGTAAGCAAATGGATATTAATTTGAAGACACACATTAACTGGCTCTGTGACTAGTATCCACATCTATACATCTCTTACTGGCATACCTCATAACTGAAGAATCTATAAACAGCTCTGATTTTCTACCTAATCAGGCCCCGTGGCTTTACTGACACCACTGTCTTCATGTAGTTCCTTGATGGCACTTTAAAGACCCTCAATGATTTCTTTTGTTCAGTCTGAAACAAGTATTATATTAACTAACAGCAGATTCCAAGTGGCAAAGGCCATAAAGTGTCTCCCATGTCAAAAGGGAGATAACTTTGGTCTACCAATACCCTCAATATGACTTTCAGTTTCTGAGAATATTTTTTTCTGAATTATTTTGCACCTAAATTTGATCTTGGTCATTTCTTCAGCTTAATACTCTCCTTCTCTACGTATCTACAATACACAGCAAGCTTTCCTGAACAATACTCAAATTAGATCATATGCCCAGGTATATTCCTGGCACTCCACATTGCCCATACAGAATATTTATCACATTTTATTTAGCTTTCTCCCTTAATAAATGGTAAACTTTAAGAGGACAGATACCATGTCTGCTAATTTAATTGTTCTACCCCTGCTCAGTGTCTGCTGCAGAGCATACAATAAATATTTGTTGAATAAATAAGTGACCGAGGGGGCCTGTTGGTCTTCACTCGCCTTGACTTTATCATGAACGCAGTTAACTCAAGTACCTACCCTACCATTCACCTTCTTCTCCCTCAATCTTGTACCCTTCACAACCTACCAAAACACAACAGGCTCCTACACTTCAACTCTGAAAATGGAAGATCTAGAAAAGCATGAAAATTTGCTTCTCATATTAAATACTTCTAAACCAGGTAAAGACTCCCACTGACAGATCTAGTAAAACCAGACACTACAAACCACTGAGATGGTCTGGAAGGTAGGACAGAGCTAGATGAGAAAAATTAGTATAACCTTACTCACCTACCTTCAAAATAGATAGCAATGGAAAGGTCCCTGCCTTTACATTTTCATACTTTGTTGAAACTGTCCTGTAGTCACTATGATGAATTCTTTTTAATAATCAGTACTGTCTCTGTCTTTGATTACAGTCCTTTTCATGACAGAATCCTAAATAGAATCTTGTCTTCAGCATGCATTCTAGTCCCACCTTATTTACCGGTCTGTGACTGATTGCTGAGCATTTTCTTCCTCTCTCCTAAGGTTAGGTATATTGCAATGACATGTCCTATATCTCCACATGATGTTTCCTCCAGCACTAAGTTAAATATGGGATAAGTCCTTCCAAAGCACCTTGATCATGAAATATTATAATCTATGCCTTATGATTATTTTTCTTTTTATGCTGTGTGCCTTTGTGAAGATCTCCCTTCTGCCTCTTTTGGGAAAGGGGATACTCATGGTTGGTCCATGGGTCACAGAAATACTATTGTAAATTTCATTTCAGAAAGTAATCATTCACCTCCATTATGTATTTATTCGTGTCCCTCCATGGTGTACAGGACAGGTGGATATCTTAGCGCTTGCTCCATCATCCCCCAAAACAGGACACATTAAAAAATGCATTCACAAATATAAACCCACGTTTACACAAAATATCCTAAGTCTCTCAGGTGGCGTGCTATGCTGTTTAGTCTCAGTCATGTCAACTCTTTGTGACCCCATGGACTATTGCCTGTCAGGCTCCTCTGTCCGTGGGGATTCTCCACGCAAGAATGCTGGAGTGGGTTTCCATGCCCTCCTCAAGGGGATCTTTCCAACCCAGAGATTGAACCCAGGTCTTCTGCATTGCAGGCAGATTCTTTACATCTGAGTCCAACAAGGAAGCCCAAGAATAACGGAGTGGGTAACCTATCCCTTCTTCAAGGGATCTTCCTGACTCAGAAATTGAACCGGGGTCTCCTGCATTGCAAGCAGATTCTGTCAGCTGAGCTACCAGGGAAGCCCCTGAGGCAGCATACCAAATTTTAATTTCTAGATGGTGGGCCCCAGTTGGCTATAACCATTCCTAAGTCTATCATGACCATTTATTCTCTTTAAATTTTTTTTTAAATATTGTTAGCACTTAACATGTTTACTTTTCAGAAAAATCTAGAAACATTTTGGGGAAAGCAATGGGAGAGAGACTCAGAATTAAGCTTCTAATAGATAAGTCTTTTTCATGTCATACTCTTACCACAAATATCATTCTATTAATAGAATCTTATTCAAAGTTCTAATCTTGGCCTTTCCTATTTCCTAAAGCCCACTCTTTCCCCACTTCCCTCTCTCCTCTCACCACCTCCATTTCTCACCAGCTTTATGCCCTGCTCAGTGAAACTCAATAAAGTTCACCACTGGCTGATACCTTGGAAGTCCTGGTTCTGGAACTGTTTTGCAAAGTCAGGGTAAGAACTGAAGACTGCAGAAACACAGCAATCAAAAAATAGATCAGAGGGAAAAAAAGCAGTCCCAGGGTTAGTGAGAATAGTCAACACAACAAGGGAGAAAGACATAGGATCATGCTTACAATAGAGAAGATAAACAAAGTCTGGAGGAGTGGAGTGCAAAAGTACTTCCTTTCTCATCTCCAGGGATTAGAGACAAGTTAGAAGAGGACCTCTAAACCAGAGGGAAGTATGAGTCTCAGGTCCCAAGGCCCCAGGCCAATCTAGGGCATGAGCCAGGATCCAGCCAAATTAACACTCCCAGCTTGGGAACTGACACCTCTGCTTTTACGAGTGGTGGCTTGGTAATTCTAGAATCTAGGATGGTAGCATACCTGCATTTCAGAGGGGTCTTGACCTAGCTTGATCAGTAATTTGATAAAAAAAAAAAAAAAAAAAAAAAAAAAAAAAAAAAACTCCACCACACCTCCAGACCCACCCCAAAA
>SJYX01015536.1:0-11426 GCA_006410675.1 Oreotragus oreotragus | reverse complement strand
CCCATTATCTCTGAGGGAGGCCCGGGACCTTTTTTTCTCTAAGGCTGGATCACACTTTGTATCCCATGTCTTTACAACACACTTGGCTCTTCTCTAATTACTGTATGAGACTTAAGTGTCTTTCCTTAAAAGGTGATGTCTTTTCCACCTAATTTTTTCTTAGGCAATAGCCTTAACGTATGTGTGCTATACATAATCAAATTTTCTTTGTACATTTATTGAAAACCTTCAGTGTGCAAAGCCTTAAAGTTGTATAATCTCCTAAACAAAGAAAGTTGAACATACAAACTGTGTGTGATGTAAACAGTTCTATTAGGTTCAAGCATGGAGAATAAGTTATATATGCATAAATATAATAATAAAAAAGATCTTTAGAAAAAGAAGCTACTTTGGGATTCAAAATTCACTTCAGTTCAGTCGCTCAGTCATGTCCGACTCTCCGCGACCCCATGAACTGCAGCATGCCAGACCTCCTTGTCCACCACCATCTCCCGCAGTCCACCCAAACTCAAGGTAAGATAAAATTATAAATCTAGGAAATACTGAAATCATTGCTAGAGGAAAGCAAACTGCTTCTACTTTGACCAGAACTGGTAACCATCTTGTTCTTCATCTTCACTAAAAGTTTTCCATTTAGTTTCTTTGCTCTTTTCCCTAATAGGGTTACAATTCAATTTTTATAATAAAAACAACTTAAAAAAATTTTCTCAAACACCCAAATTTTCAGAATGGCCATGACAAAAACTGGAAAAAAAAAAAAAAAAAAGAAGCCACAATTAGATGATAAGTGACCTTAAAGTCTGTGATGGTGGCAGTCACACTTGCCAAATAGTCCGTGTGTTTCTTTTGAGTTAGAACCATGTGACTAGTTCTAGCCAATGGACTGTGAACAGATGCATCAAAGCTATTAATTTCCAGTAGGAGGGCCTCCTATACAGACCTGCTATTGCCATGCCAACAAAGGAAGTATGCTGATATGGCAGATTCAAAGACAGAGGTGGCCTTTGCTGCTGAGTCACCACATGAAGGATAATGCCCCACACATTTGCTCACAGTTACTTTGCTTTCTTCAGCATACAGAAGCCATTAACTCTAATGTATGTTGTATGTGGCTCAGTAGGGCCTCAAGGTACATCTTTGTGCTGAACGAAATTGTTTCCTATGGGCCCATTTCTCATCTAAATGCCAGAACAATTTCACATGAGCAATACAGTAGCGTCTCCTTAAACATTCATCATCATAAATGCAGAACTCCCTTTTTGTGTTTGCAGAAGTAATTCTACATCTTTTATATTTGAGGGTAGCATGAAAGATTACATACTGTTTAATATGAAGGCTATTTCTTTTAAAAGCTAAACAAACACTTAACAATCCATTTGTATTAATTTGCTTTCTGTAGTTCACTGGGTACACAAGAAAGTAGGAAAACTGGAAATATTAACTGAATAATTTGGAAATAATATCTGGAAAATTGCTAGGAAAGTCTTTGAAAACTGTTGATGATTTTTGGTTTGTATTTTTTACTTCTATATCAAAAGTACTGATATTCTAATCATTACCTATCTGGTTGGATGTTCAAAGAGCTTAGGGATTTTTATCATGATGCAATTTAAATAAAATATTAGAGCCCAGGCAAAAATCCAGTGATAGATCTTTCATATAATAAATTTGAGGCATCCATTTCATGAAATATTTTGTAGACATTTAAAATGATAACGTATAACATCAACTTTCAGATGGGGTGTCCTAACATTTATTTATCTGCTTAGAGATGGGAAGAGTTACAGCTAACATTCTGGGACCTGAGTGGATCGTGAAGCCTAACTTATTTATACTTTAGCCTGATTGTCAGCATTTGACTATATCCCATGGATTTTCTGCAAGTGCACACATGAGTTGCTTCAGGGGAAAAAATAGAGAACTATCATGAAAAGAACATTTAATGATACGACAAGTGATGGAGAATAACAAAAGACAATGAGCTGGACTGCCAGCTTATGGCCACTACATAGAATTGCAGGGATTGACTTAAGGTTCATTAAGAAGTAGATAAATGATCAAAGAAACTTAGCACTGGGACAAATATTAGGCAAAACCAGAGAGGATGAACTGTCTGCTTTAAAAGCAGGGGCTTGTCTAACTTGAGGTGTGGTTATGCTTCACATATACTTTTCAAATTTCCTTTCTCAAGTGTAACTCTAGTTGTTGGACATGGGATTTATTTTGCTTTTCTTCCTTTGTTACTTTAAGAAAATTGAGGCCTGCTGATGTGTTTTTACTCTATTTGAATCTGAAGCAGAACAATTCCCATTGAGGGTTCTTGTGGAACTTCATTTTAGTTATGTTTTAATAAAGTCTTATTTGTATTGACTTCTGGGGCAGCATGGCATTCCCTAACTGATAAACTACTTGGGTTTACTTTTTTATGGAGAGATTTTAATTTAATATGATAGATTCAATCATTGTTTTTCAGGTTTTATATGCATGCCTGGAAGCCTTTTAATAACTTGCAATAACAAACAAAATGAATGTGACTTTTAGGGTAGACACTCTTGTAATTGATATTTCTACCAGCTCAGGGTGTTTATTTATTTTGCCAAAAAATAAACTGCATTCTTTCCATCCCTGGGGAACAAAGAGTAATGGAGTTGCAATTTACTAAAAAGTTATGAGAGATCCAAAATTGCAATGAAAAATTTCATACAGATTTATTTCTTGCTTAGACTTGATCTTTGCATAACTCACAAAGTTTTTTTTATTGTAATAAATCCATTTGCCTTTCTGCATAAAGTAATTAGGGATCAAGGTGTAATAAAATATTTAAAAAATACTTGAACAGATAGTAGACAAGGTTTGTATTCATAAAAAATATTAACTTTGACAATCATATATTTTCAATACTGAAGAATAGGATCTTGGACACAGAAATGATTTTGATAAATGACAGAGGTCTCCCTGAGGCCATAGAAGAAGCAAGAACAGGGAACATAAAAATTGGGAATCTGCAGATTAGCACATTATGATTATTCTCTTTCATAGCACTTAAGAACCGCTTTGAAAAGATCCAATGTCTTCAGCAGTTTAAACTCATTTCTCCTGTATCTAAGCAGCATGTACTATAATTCAAATTGACATGGTTCCCTGAGAAATATTGGGACAACTCTTAGATAGAGATGAGACATTACTGAACAATGTTTTTGGATGATGAACAGTGATAGAAATTTGAGATTGAAATAGCCTTTTCAAGGGAGTAGGTCACACCTGTGAAAACACGAGATAGGTATTTAAGTTCTTCTCTCATTGCTTGATACTGAGCCTCTTCAAGTGTCTGTGCATTAGTCAATTTGACACCTCACGGGTCCCTAATTACTATGGAGATCTTCAGCAGGCTGGTAACACTTTTTGAAAGATGTATTTAAAAAATTCTGGACCTTACTTGCCCTAAGACTGAATATAATTTTTCACAAGAGTTACCGGGTTGAAGAAATGCTGAAGGCTTGTGGGAAGAGGAGCTGCAGCACGTGGGGTGGGAAGACGAAGTGGAGGAATATGACGATTTCAGTCATTTGCCGCAGAGATCGCGCTTTGTCTCAGTTCTCAAGAAACAAAAGCAATAGCTACTGTTTATTAAGCTGAGCTGACAACTTGGGAGAACTGGAATCACCAAACCTCACTTTTCTTCACTTGTATATAAGGGAATTTTCTAACTCACAAATTATTGTGAAGATCAAATGTATATGTATGAAAGCTGTGCTGTGCAAAGTCACCTCAGTTATGTCTGACTCTTTGTGACCCTATGGACTGTAGCCCGCCAGGCTCCTCTGTCCATGGGATTCTCCAGGCAAGAATACTGGAGTGGGTGGCCATGTCCTCCTCCAGGGGATCTTCCCCACCCAGGGATGGAACCTGTGTCTCTTATATGTCCTGCATTGACAGGTGGGTTCTTTACCATTAGCGCCACCTGGGAAGCCTATGCATGAAAGCTATTCCAAATTAAGTTATACAAAAGCATTCAAGATTTAAAATCCACAGGTATACTTTCATAAACAGAGGCACACTGAAAAGCCTTTTAGGAGACTACCCTAGAGATGTGTTCTGATGGAATGGACACACTAAAGAAAAAATGCTATAGCATTAAAAAAAAGGAGTCACATCTGGAGAGAACCATAACTAAAAAAATACATGCACCCCAATGTTCACTGCAGCATTATTTACAATAGCCACGAAATGAAAGGAGCCTATATATCCACTGACAGATGACTGGATAGGTGTATATACCTCACACACACAATGGAATATTACTCAGCCATTGAAAAGATTGAAATAATGCCATTTGCAGCAACATGACCGGACCTAGAGATTTTCATACAAAGTGAAGTAAACAGAGAAAGAGACATATATCACTTATCTGGTAAAGAATCCACCTGCAGTGCTGGGCTGGAAAGATTGCCTGGAGAAGGGATAGGCTACCACTCCAGTATTCTTGGGCTTCCCTGGTGGCTGAGAGGGTAAAGAATCTGCCTGCAATGTGGGAGACCTGGGTTCAATCCCTGGGTTGGGAAGATCCCCTGGAGGAGGGCATGGCAACGCACTCCAATATTCTTGCCTGGACAACCTCATGGGCAGAGGAGCCTGGCGGGCTATAGTCCATGGGGTTGCAAAGAGTCAGACAGGACTGAGTGACTAAGCACAGCACAGCATATGTGGAATCTAAACAAAAATTATACAAATGAACTCATTTACAAATAGACAACTCACAGACACAGAAAACAAATTTACAGTTACCAAATGGGAAGGCGGGGGAGGGATAAATTATAAGTTTGTTATTAACATGTATACACTACTATATACAAAAGAGACAACCAATAAGGACCTACTGTAGAGCCAGGGAACGATACTCAATATTTTATAATAATCTATACTGCTGCTAAGTCCCTTCAGTCGTGTCCGACTCTGTGCGACCCCATAGACGGCAGCCCACCAGGGTCCTCCGTCCCTGGGATTCTCCAGGCAAGAACATTGGAGTGGGTTAATAATCTATAAGGGAAACTAAATTGAAAAGGAATGTGTGTGTGTGTGTATGTGTGTGTAACTGAATCACTGAGCTGTATACCTAAGAAAAACATGATATTGTAAATCAACTATATGTCAATTTAATAAAAAATAGTCAAGGCTGAAAGAAACACCACCTAACCTAGACATCACAGGATGAGTCTATGCATTGCAGATGTTCACGGCATTATGCCCTTGACCCACCACCAGATGTTGCCACACCCATTCTCTTATTGCAAATCTGATTTTATATATTTCTAAATTTAGGCTTAAATGGTCAAATATTCACATCAGACTCACAAATAATAAATAGTAGAGTCATTAATATAGTCCATTCAGGGGAAAGGCTAGTTTGAGAGTTTTTTGTTTTGTTTGCTGACCTTGTTTATGCTATTACTTTCATTGTAGTAAAAAGTTTTGTTTCAGGTAGGCTTGTAAAGTTGTCCTGCTTGTTTATATTTCTAAAATGAACTTCCTGAATCAATTATTTCTCTCTTGCCTGTATAAAAATATTGCATGTTAAATATTCCAAGAAGAGTCTAATATTAATGTTGGTCTTTACACCAAGAGTTCCTATTCCTTTTAGTTTCTGAGCTTGCATCTCTGGGAGTTCTCTTAGAGTACTGCCTTTCCAGCCACATGTTTATGTCCACTGAGTCCCAATCTCTTCTTCCTTTTCAACTTTTAACTCCTGTTTCCTAGTTGATTGCTAATTTCATTCAGAGGTTGCTCTAATAATCTTCCCCACAAACTTTCTAAACTCATTTCCTATGACAGTACAGCAAGCCAAGCAAAGTCCACTCCTGCTACTCTTCAGCGATATTTTGATCTGGGGCAGGGTGATTGTAGGAGTATAGGAAGTTTGCTTTTGGCAGAGAAGGCCTTTCAGTGGGGACACCAGGCCTGAGGCGTGGATGATAAGGGATCCGCAGTGTGAAGAGCAGGGGGAGGGGAGCAAGTGAAAAGGCCGGAGTGGGGGTGTGGGCTTGCCACCTGTGAGGAAGAGAAGGCTGGCAAGAAGGAGGTGGGCGTGAGAAGAGGTGGGGTTAGAGGTGGGAAGGAAGCAGATCACACGGGGCCTTGCAGGAGTTTGTAGTTTCCCTAAGTGTGCTGGAAAGTCATCAAGGGGCTGTGAGAAAGGAGAGTGATGGTATCTGATCTGCTTTTTAAATAGTCACTCTGGTGGCTGATGCATTGGATGTTGTGGAGATGAGCCTCCCCTGGACACTCCAGGACATTCTTACCTCCTTCCTGTAAATTTCTGAAACTTCCTCTCTTACCCTCTTGGCTTTTAAGTAGATGTAATCTAGTATTAAGGAGAAGGCAATGGCACCCCACTCCAGTACTCTTGCCTGGAAAATCCCATGGATGGAGGAGCCTGGTGGGCTGCAGTCCATGGGGTCACTAAGAGTCAGACATGACTGAGAGACTTCACTTTCACTTTTCACTTTCATGCATTGGAGAAGGAAATGGTAACCCACTCCAGTGTTCTTGCCTGGAGAATCCCAGGCATGGTGGAGCCTGGTGGGCTGCCGTCTCTGGGGTCGCACAGAGTCAGACACGACTGAAGCGACTTAGCAGCAGCAATCTAGTACTAAAGAGAGCTGAGCACTGAAGAACTGATGCTTTTGAACTGTGGTGTTGGAGAAGATTCTTGAGAGTCGCTTGGACTGCAAGGAAATCCAACCAGTCCATTCTAAAGGAAATCAGTTCTGAATATTCGTTGGAAGGACTGATGCTGAAGCTTCAACTCCAATACTTTGGCCCCTGATGCGAAGAGCTGACTCATTGGAAAAGACATGTCGGACATGACTGAGCAACTGAGCTGAATTGAATCTTATATTATTCCACCTTAGGTGTACAGCACACAATTTCACCAAATGCTCTTTGAGGGACTCCATATCTTGGCCTCTGTGTCTTAGGACTCCCTGCTTTCCAGGGCATTTAGCCAAATGCTTTGTACTTGATAGGTACAGAACAGATAGTATAGTAATTGTTGATGGAGCCCTATTATAGAACTACCCATCCTGGCAAAACAGCATAAACTTGAGACGTGCAGAGAGGGATGTCCCAGGGAAGAGGTGGCCCTTGGAGATTAGCTCAGGTAAGCAGCCTGAAACAGGGCTCTTGAGTCTTGTCTATTCACTGAACCTCATTCCATGTCAACATTTAGCAAAGCTCATCAACACTGACTGGAGCTCACCGAAAGTTTGTTGAAAATCATGAAATGCTACACTTTAGATCTGAACATGTCACTGTGTGCAAATTTATCATCAAAGGAAAAAAAGAACAGTAAACAGCATTTGCACTCTAATGATACACACACTGTAGTATTTAGGAAGAAGTATACTGATGGCTGCAACTTATTTTGAAACAGTTCAAAAAATAAGATAGATTGGTGGATGGGTGGAAAGATGAATGGATATGTGCAAAGGCAAGTATAGAAAATGGCAGAATCACAGTGATGAGTATATGTTTATTCATTGTGAAATTGCTTCAACTTTTCTGTACATTTGTGATTTTTCATAGTAAAGTATGGTGAAAAATTAGTTGAAAGTGATAACTAAAATGATATTAAAAATTGTAAAGTTTACGGTCATTGTACTTTTATGCACCTGAGGTTTCAGGAAATCTAATCCTTACATAGAACACAGATTTCATCTATTAATTTATGGCTTTGAAAAGTGTCCCAACTTCTTAATTGACTTTATAAATTAGAATTTTGGTTATATTCGCCAATATTTTCTAAATAATGGCTATGTCTCTGATAAATTTTTCTTATCTATACAATTCATAAAATAG
Source organism: Oreotragus oreotragus (assembly GCA_006410675.1). Classification (NCBI taxonomy): domain Eukaryota; kingdom Metazoa; phylum Chordata; class Mammalia; order Artiodactyla; family Bovidae; genus Oreotragus; species Oreotragus oreotragus. The sequence continues at coordinate 3,572 of SJYX01015536.1, read as the reverse complement.
AGTTCAGACATTGAAAAATTGAGTGTTTTGTGATACTTAGTGATAATAAAAATAATTACACTTATTGGGCAGTATATGCTAACCTTGCTGCTGCTGCTGCTAAGTCGCTTCAGTCAGTCGTGTTCGACTCTGTGCGACTCTATAGACGGCAGCCCACCAGGCTCCCCCGTCCCTGGGATTCTCCAGGCAAGAACNTTCAGACATTGAAAAATTGAGTGTTTTGTGATACTTAGTGATAATAAAAATAATTACACTTATTGGGCAGTATATGCTAACCTTGCTGCTGCTGCTGCTAAGTCGCTTCAGTCAGTCGTGTTCGACTCTGTGCGACTCTATAGACGGCAGCCCACCAGGCTCCCCCGTCCCTGGGATTCTCCAGGCAAGAACACTGGAGTGGGTTGCCATTTCCTTCTCCAATGCATGAAAGTGAAAAGTGAAAGTGAAGTCGCTCAGTCATGTCCAACTCTTTGCGACCCTATGGACTGTAGCCCACCAGCCTCCTCCATCCATGGGGTTTTCCAGGCAAGAGTACTGGAGTGGGGTGCCATTGTCTTACCACTTCATTATTAGTGATAGCAAAAAGTATAAACAACTGGATATAGTAACAATCTCTTTCCCTCTCTGCCTCACAGCTCCATCCATTCTTCCTCATTTCTTTTTTTCCGAGGCAGAGAAACTACATAGTGTAGGTAAGCATGGCATATAAGCAGGGGGAGAAATTATCAACATTAATGTGGTAAGATTAAAATTCTAGAACTGTATTTGTCTTTTTTTGAGAATAAAATGTCTAAAATCCTGAAGCACTCCTGTGCTACTGTATAACATGAAGATGAAAAACTGTTTTCAATTTGCAAACTTTTAGTTTTCACCTTTAAGTTCTAGACAGTTTATTTTAATATATTGCTTTTGTGAATGACTTCAAGGGGAAAAAATTCTTCTTTAGCTCTTTTAAAACAAGGAAATGTCCATTCTCACATTAACACCTTTTTATTTCTAGGGAAAATGAATGGAATGCCTACTGAAGTATACTTTGAACTTTCAGTGTGTACTGCTGACAATGGATATCTTTGAAGGAGAACACAAGTATCCCAGCTTCGACTGGGCCAACCTATGGATCACGTTTGAAGTCAGTGGAAGCTTTAAGTTTTTAAAAGGTCTGCCCAGGTGTCAAGAAATGTGGGAAAGCGCTCAGTTGTGTGGCAATGAAGGAGATGCATGCATTTCAAGGCGGTCTTATCAGAACACATTGAGAGATCTGGCATCCTTAAAATTGAGCATATGTCTTATCAGCATTCCTAGTACAGAGTATTTTGTTACTGCTTCTGTGCTCTAAATAGTCCTGTGCAAAGGCACATCACTGAACCAAAGCATATGGAGGTGGCTCTTCCGTGATGCTGAGCTAGGCTGCGGTATCCATTTGCTGCTGCCTTACCTTTTTCTACACACTTGCCAAAGGAAATTTCTGCTCTAGAAATTATACTGTAGCGAAAAACGAAGTATATGGCATGAGGTTGGATTCCGCGTCTCAGGACGTATCAGTATGAACCAGAGTTATTGCCTATTTCCTGAGACGACTGAATCCAAACACATAGGCACTTACGCCTTAAGGAAGCAGTGACTCTTTAAATTGCCCTCTATATTTACAGTTACTTAATTACTTTATTTTGCCAAAAATAAAGGTCATTAAAATCATCTTGAAGCTTGACTTCAATCTTAGAAGTAGCCCGCAAGTTGTACCGTCTTTAACTATGTTCCATTTAACACGTTTAATAGATGTAAAAACCCACAAGTGATGATACAAAGGACAATTTGTGCTTGCGGTGCATTTTTGTCCAATTAATAGATTGCTTGTGTGGTGCATATTTTGCATGACAAAAGAGCAGGATATTACACTGCCATTCATAATGAAAATGCACTTTGCAAATTAAAAGTGCCGAAACAGAAATTTTTCACCCTGTTTAGGAAATAAACAGTCCTTAACCAATTAAACTGCATTGTAATAATTCTATGATTTATTGCAAGTTGTTTAACTTTCAAAACTCGGCTAACCCATATTAAGGTCACAATCCATCATGTCTTGCTTGGAAAGCCAGCAAATAATGGCTGTTGTATTAGCTGCTTTTGATGATAGTATGAAAGAAGTATTAGCACTTGTCAACAAAACTGCTTACAACATAACATTAGCATGCATGGGCTGCTGTACCTATTTATTATTCTGGCAGCTTCACACATATTGTTACAAGCTTATAAAACATTTTGTCGGGTGGAAACGGAATGTACACTGTTTGGTTTTCTGATAGACTGGCAGCATAAATGTCTGGGCTGACTTAGTTTAGTTTAAGTGTAAATAGAGACACAAATTCTTCAACCTGTTCTCTTATTGATACTGAAAAGTGCTGAATTATTCAGCATCCAACTCTTCTGTTTGTGTCTATCACAGTTATCAATTACCCATCAGTCTTCTTGTCAAAACAGAATGGATTAATCTGGCTGAAAATAAGACAAATAAATGGATACTATAACAGGGGTGCGGGGTTGCCAGACTGTCAAAGGGAAATCCAGGCACTGACATTTGCCGTCAAAAATAGGATCTCTGGCTTAAGTGAGCAAATGACTCCCCTTTGTGAGCCAAGAATGCACTTAGCTCACCGTAAGTAAATTAATCTGCCTTCTTTGCCTGCTGATGCATTAGCATTGGGGTAGTAGTTCAGTTTCTAAAACCCCTTTATGTTTAAATAATTTTGGTGATTGTTATTGTTCTTCACAGGAAATGCAGACACATGCAGGTACTTTATCTTGCTAAAGAGAGGGCTGCCTGGTAAACGAATGGACCCATTTAACAACGAAGTGATTGCTGATAGTTCTGTACCACTTCATAGCTCTCAGCTGATGTGATACCCAGTAACTCTTTGCACAGATGGCTGGTGGAACACATCCAGCATCTGCAAAGTCCATCCCTGTTTTCTTTCCCAAACATTTTATTTGGAATTCTTGTTTGGCAGACTTCCCGAGACTCTGCCTAGCTGTTCAAAGTACATATTTCCAATCTATCTCATTTGGCCCTTCCCTAAAAAAAGAGCCAGCAAAGTGCCTTCTTATTTGGCACAAAAATCGCAGCTACAGACTGAAGCAAGTTTTGGGTTCCTGGCCAAAAATTTACAAGAATTTTATCTCAGATGCTTCCATACTGGACTGTTTTACATAGTCATCATTAACATTCTGAAGCCTTCACATCATGACAGAATCAAAGCTCCCCAGTCTGTATCAGCTGATAGCTTAACTGCCAGAAGTTCCCTCTTGTTCTCATTCTCCTTTGTATCCTAACGATTGGTTCTTACCTAGACTGTAGGATGACGTGTTACTTAAGGAGTGCTCCCTATTAGAAAATGGCTCTACTTCGCGAGGAATGAGCAGATTACTTTTGAATGAATCACCATCTTTTTGTTCTTTTACCAGTAGATCATGTCAAGAATTTTAAGCGTTTGAAAACCAAAACAAAAGAAAGAAAAACTTCCTTTTTTGGGGGGCCGGTTTGGAAGAGGTCACACTAATAATTAAATTTCAGGTGCAAC
>SJYX01015533.1:97592-117800 GCA_006410675.1 Oreotragus oreotragus | reverse complement strand
ATACTATCTAGGTTGGTCATAACTTTTCTTCCAAGGAGTAAGCGTCTTTTAATTTCATGGCTGCAGTCACCATCTGCAGTGATTTTGGAGCCCCCCAAAATAAAGTCTGACACTGTTTCCACTGTTTCCTCATCTATTTCCCGTGAAGTGATGGGACCAGATGCCATGATCTTAATGTTCTGAATGTTGAGCTTTAAGCCAGCTTTTTCACTTTCCACTTTCACCTTCATCAAGAGGCTTTTTAGTTCCTCTTCACTTTCTGCCATAAAGGTAGTGTCATCTGCATATCTGAGGTTATTGATATTTCTCCTGGCAATCTTGATTCCAGCTTGTGCTTCTTCCAGCCCAGCGTTTCTCATGATGTACTCCGCATAGAAGTTAAATAAGCAGGGTGACAATATACAGTCTTGACGTACTCCTTTTCCTATTGAGGGTACTACACTAAATAAAATAAGCCAATCACAAATGTAAATCCTTTAAGATTCCACTTATATGAGGCAACTAAAGTAGTCAAACTCTTTAAACATAAAATAGAACAGTGGTTGCTAGAGGCTAGGGCAAGGAGAGTTGATTAATGGGTATAGAGTTTCAGTTTCCCAAGAAGAAAAAATTAGAGACCTGTTTCATAACTATGTGAATACACTTAACACTACTGTATTACACATTGAAAAGGTTAAGATAGTATATTTTAAATTGTGATTTTTACCCCAGTAAAAGAATTAAGGAGATTATCCTGATTTATTTAGATGGGTTCAGTGTAATCATGTGCTGTGTTTAGTTGCTCCGTCATGTCTGACTCTTTGCAACTCCATGGACTGTAGCCCACCAGGCTGCTCTGTCCATGGGGATCCTCCAGACAATACTGAGTGTGTTGCTATGCCCTCCTCCAGGGCAACATAATCACATCCATACATGTATGATTTGAGTGAGTGATTATGTTGCCCTGGAGGAGGACATAGAGTCCTCAAAAGTGAAAGCAGGAAGCAGAAGAGGAGGTCAAAGAAATGCAACATGAGATGTATTTGACCTGTATTGCTCCTTTAAAGGAGGGCGTAGGGGTGGGCCGAGAGCCAAGGAGTGCGGCCAGCCTCTAGAAGCTGGGAAAGCAAGGGAATGGACTCTCCTCTAGAAAGGAATGTAGCCCTGTAGACAACCTTGACTTTACTCCAGTAAGACCCATGTCAGCCTTCTGACCTACAGAACTTCAAGGTAATAAACTTGTGTTATTTTAAACAACAACCAAAAAACATAGTTAATACCCCAGGTCTTCTCCCCAATTGGTAAAGCCAGACCAACCATCCCTACTTCCATGACGGAAAGTAGTTTACTCTCTGGAGAAAATGACATAGCAAGATTTCAGACTTAGAGGGCCAGAATAGACACATCAAGAGCTCATGTTTATAGGCTTGGGTGGTGAGACCTCTTGCCCCCTCCCCTTATGTGGCTCACTCAAATCCTCACAGACAGGCCTTTACCCCAAAAAAAATATGAACAAAAGAGGACCTTTTGGAGAAATAGAAAGATCCAAGAAAAAAAGATTTGCAGATTCTGTTATTTAGGAGTCAGCACCTGAAACATCTGGGTTCCTACCCCAAAACCTATAGTGAAGCCCACTAGGTAAACAAGTTTCCAGTCTACTTTTTATAGCCTCACTCCCAAATATCAACAGGCTATTAAAGTCTCACCATAAGAGAAAAGCCTCTAACATTAAAATCAGGGGCCAAAACAAGCTGATAAAAAGAGGAAACACAAATCAAGCTGATTAAAAAAAGAAAAGTATGAAGAGCAGGCAAAAACTATTCCACAGCAAACTAATTCAATTCATATTCTCAAGTGAAAACAGAAAAGATTATTTCCATGAAATAAGACCAGGATCCCATTTTTAAATGAAATATTCAGAGGCCAATAAAAAATTAAATTTGAAAAATATGCTGGCAGCAATTAAAGTTCAAAAAGTACTAAGAAAACCTCTTGCAGGGGAAAAAACACAAAGTTAGAAGATAGCTAAGAAATATACATAAGAAAATTTAAAAATTAAGCCAGTAAGTCCAAATATCCAACTAACAAACACAGAAAATAGAGAAAAGGGTGTAGGAAAGGAAATTATCAAAGAAACCATAAAAGAAAAATTTCTAAATTAGAAGACATGAGTTTCTGAATTGAAAGGATCAGGTATATCGATAAACTGTAAGATATATGTTCAATATGGATTTCAGAATTCTGGGGATAAAGAGTCAAACATTCTCCAGAGAAATCAAACAGTTCACACACAACCAACTAGAAAACAAAATGGCCTGAGAAACAGCTACATAAGTCTCAAAAAATTCAGTCATAAAAAAAAAATATATTGTCACAATAAAGCAAACACTAAATATGTATTTAACCACAGACTGTGGCATGACTGCATGAGACAAGAAGTGTAGCTGAGTACTGAGGGCAAAGAGTTGTGTATGAGCGGTGAATCCTCAGAAGAACAAGTGTGTAAGTCTAAAACTAAAAAAAAATTCAGTGAATGCACTTAAAGCATGCATCAAGCCATTTAGAAATTGGAAGGTGAGTATCAGAAAATATAACTAAAAGAGTTGAAAGATACTCTTTGGATAAAGGAGCAATGGGGATATGAGAAGAACAGGAGCGGCTGCACTATTTTAATTGTCAACAATGTACATGCAATTACCACAAAATAAGTAAAATAAATGAATAAACGGATGGAAGGAAGACAGGGAAGAAGGAAGGAAAGAATATTTAACAGAGAAAATCTACAAACTATTACACAGTGGAGATCTCCAATGTTCATCTATACAGAAAGAATGAAAATAGCAACTGTTCTAACATTATGCAAATAGATCCTTGTGAATTGGAACAAAATTTCCAATTACAGCACCATACATGAATTCCAAAAGTGCTATGTCACCAACATACTTGATAAATAGTACTGGATGCTTCAAAGATGACCCTAAAGACATTATCATCAAATATGGTATGTAAAGAATTGGAAGGAAATTATCCTGAAGTAGGAAAAAGTATTACTTGTAAAATTATGTTTCATATAAATATGTTCTTATTAAATACACATGGGTAAGTTAATTAATTAAATGGCATAAGTATGTACTTGACTAATACTTCTATATCCCTAAAACATCCCTTATACATTGAAATTGACCACAAAAATTGTTTTGTTCTTCTCAGTGGGAAAACATGAGAAATGTAAACTAAACATAAAAGGTACATAAAGAAATTAATTCCATTTACCTGAATCATCTTATTTCTCTTTATCAGTCTTCCAATCTACAAGAAAATAGGAAGTAAATTAAAGTACATTCTTCTGGTAACGAGCTGCTTATAAGGGGAGAAAAAAACAACTAATAAAATCCAAGGGAACTATTTACTTCTTGTTCCTTCGCCATAGCAAAAACTATTCTTTTGCACTTGCCAGCTAATTTCCAGCTGTAATGGTATTCAGAGTAAACTTTACAATACAAAGCCATGCAGAAGCAAGCACGTCAAGTCAATGCCAATAAAAAATTGCATCCAAGTGCATCTAACGGTATCACATGAGCTTTCCTTTTATTTTTTAAGCTTATGTATTTATTTGTCTTACTTTGGGCTGCACTGGGTCTTTGCTGCTGTGCACAGGCTTTCTCCAGTAGCGGTGCATGGCCGAGGGTGGGGGGAGTAGGGGGTGGATCTAATCCCTAGTTGCAGTGCCTGCCTTCTCATTGTGGTGGCTTCTCCTGCGGAGCACGGGCTCTAGAGTGTGTGGGCTTCCGTGGTTGTGGCACGCGAGCTCGGCAATTGTGAAACAGGTTTAGTTGCCCCGTGGCATGTGGAATCTTCCTGGACCAGGGATGAAACCCCTGTCCTCTGCATTTGCAGGTGGATTCTTAACCACTGGACCACCAGGGAAGTTCTCATAAGAGTTTTAGAATCATATATTAATGTTTTATAAATTATCTTATCACCATTCAGCTAAGTAATCGCTAACTGACAACAGTGAGAAAGATAAAGAAGCTATAAAGTATATTTTCAAAACGTAAGAATTGTAACTCTGGAGTGGAAAAGGTAGCAACATGTTTATATTCAGTATCCTGTGATAAACCATAATGGAAAAGAATATGAAAATGAATATATGTNTGAATGAATGAATGAACTTTTTACCTCCACCATGAGGTAACACAAAATGTTATGTTATTTAGCCAACATAAAATGTTTTCTTTTTTAACAAATGCTCTTTGTATAGTCTACATTAAAGGTGACAAAAAAAGTGTTAATCTTCAGGAGAAATTTTAAAATTATCATTTGATAGTCATCATGAAAAAATTAATTTTTAAAATTTTTACTAAATTATTTTATTTTTAAATTTATTTTAGCTATTAATTCTTTTTAATTTAAGGCAATACTTACTACTTTCTAGGCTTACAGAGTTACATTTGTTATCTTACTGCTTTATTTTGTGTAATAATAAACTGGTCTTATATAACTATTTCCCACACAGCAATACCTACCTGTACTAATCGTTTGCATTTCTCAAGATTTTCCAATTTAATAATCTGATTTTTATCCAGAATCAGAGTATGAATATCAGCTTCACAGGGTAAGTTTGGGCTTAATTTCTGTAGCCCTTGCCCTGACCAATTGACCACTGATCCTTGAAAAGAGAAGGGAAATTGTTAGAAAACACAAATACAAAGCTAAGCATAGGGATAAAATTATACTTATAAAATCTTACACATTTAGAGTTAGAAAACATTAGAGCAAAATAAATATCAAGGTTTTAAAACTAAAGCAATCAACTTTTAAGTGATTACAGAATGAAATTATTCACTTTCCTTCAGAAGTATTAGATTATACCTGCTGCTGCTGCTAAGTCACTTCAGTCGTGTCTGACTCTGTGTGACCCGATAGACGGCAGCTCACCAGTCTCCCCTATCCCTGGGATTCTCCAGGCAAGAATACTGGAGTGGGTTGCCATTTCCTTCTCCANCTATAATTTTATACATCTGTGACTAAAAGGAACATCGTCATTTTAACTATTTAATCATGTCCAATTCTGTGCGACCCCATAGATGGCAGCCCACCAGGCTTCCCTGTCCCTGGGATTCTCCAAGCAAGAATACTGGAGTGGGTTGCCATTTCCTTCTCCAATGCATGAAAGTGAAAAGTGAAAGGGAAGTCGCTCAGTCGTGTCCGATTCCTAGCGATCCCAAGGACTGCAGCCTACCAGGCTCCTCCATCCATGGGATTTTCCAGGCAAGAGTACTGGAGTGGGTTGCCATTGCCTTCTCCACACATGAGTGCTACAGAATGAAAATCATAACAGAAATAATTACAGAAGGCTATTCTTTTTGGAGAGGATTATAGGGTGATAAGGGGTGACATGAAGTCGCTCAGTCATGTCTTTGCATCGGACACGACTGAGCAACTTCACTTCACCTCACCCCTTATCATCCTATAATTCTCTCTAAAAAGAATAGCCTTCTTTTCTTTTCTTTTTTTTTTTTCACAAATTTTCAAGAATAGATGTGAACCACAAAGAGACTTTCAAAATGCTTCTTATAAAAGCTATAATGAATGGCAAAGGCATCATGATTTGTCTTAGAGATAGGGAAGTAGTACGTATTTTTAATACACAGCTAACCTCTATGACGCAATGCATTAAGACTGTATAACTTATACTTTTTTTGATGTTTGAATGTAATTTCATTACATAAAGTTTAATCTTCATATTTAACGTTTTAAGTTCTTTAAAGATATTTTTAAAGCAGTATATGACACTTTAAGCAGATTGCCACAGGATGACTGCTGCCCTCCTATATTTTCTCTCTTTCTGGTTACTTCTCTGGTACCGTCATGAAAACATGCTTCCTGCGAGGCACACCATCATTTTCCATCATTCCCTAGACACACTAATCTTTTCACTGCATATTGAACACTTGTGTTTCCCTTTGTTTTTCTCTAAAGCCAGTTTCTCACCATGTGCCTCTCAATCAATTTTGAGATAATTTAGTTCAGTTCAGTCACTCAGTCATGTCCGACTCTTTGCAACCCCATGAATTGCAGCACGCCAGGCCTCCCTGTCCATCACCAACTCTCAGAGCTTACTCAAACTCATGTCCATCGAGTCGATGATGCCATCCAACCATCTCATCCTCTGTTGTCCACTTCTCCTCCTGTCCCCAATCCCTCCCAGCATCAGAGTCTTTTCCAATGAGTTAGCGCTTCGCATGAGATAATTAGCTGGGTATAAAATGCAGATCACTCTCTGGTGAGAACCAGGAATCTGCAGAATTTTTCCAAAATTCTCCAGATGATTTTTATGCACATTGAAAACCACTGCTTTTCTCATTATCAAAATGAACTGAAGGCAATGCCACATATGTGTTTCTTTCCTGATATACTACATACTTGTCCACATCTTACACTCAATCACTGGTTCTCAATGTGTTAGCCAGGAATCCCCGGAGATCCACAAGACCAGGAGGTCTATGAGGTGAAAACAATTTTCATAGTGATACTAAGGCATTATTTATCATTATCACTATCATTCTCTCATTATTACAGAGTGATGTTTTTCCACAGGCTACATATCACAACAATCTGAAAAACCTGGTAAAATACTCCTCCCTTTTGTAACTACATATCTGAAGGAGGCTGGATTTTCTTCATATGCTTCAACCAAAACAACAGTCTGCGACAAACTGAATGCAGAAGCAGATATAATCCAGCCATCCTCCTATAAAGCAGACATTTAAAAGATTTGTAAAAATAAAAAACTAGGTTATTCTCACTGATTTTTTAAAATACAGTATTTCTTTGCATAAATATACATTATTTATTTTAAAATATAATGGATTGTTACTGTTAATTTAATATTCATTAATTAGTAAATGTTTTGAAAGTTTCTTGGTTTTAATTTCTAATATGTAAATGTCTGCAGGCTACCAGGCTCCTCCGTCCATGGGATTTTCCAGGCAAGAGTACTGGAGTGGGGTGCCATTGCNAAAAAACTAGGTTATTCTCACTGATTTTTTAAAATACAGTATTTCTTTGCATAAATATACATTATTTATTTTAAAATATAATGGATTGTTACTGTTAATTTAATATTCATTAATTAGTAAATGTTTTGAAAGTTTCTTGGTTTTAATTTCTAATATGTAAATGTCTGCAGGCTACCAGGCTCCTCCGTCCATGGGATTTTCCAGGCAAGAGTACTGGAGTGGGGTGCCATTGCCTTCTCTGCCATAGATACAACCATATAAATAAAAGCACTTTGGAGCCCTCAATAATTTTTAAGAGTGCAAAGGAGTACAAACTGAAAATTTTGAGATCTCCTTCTGCACATAATGAATAAAACCAGAAAGTAAAGGCAATCAATTGTGAAATAGATAAAAATAAGAAAGGTACTTAGGGCTACTTATATTAAATATCTGAATATTTTAATTAAATGTAATAAATGTTTACTGAGCAACTACTGTATATGAGACAATGTTAATTCTTTCCTTAAAAAAATGTTATTGGATCTCAATTCATCTTACAGGGTGTCTGCATTTCACTTATTTGAAAAATAAGCCTGTTATTGCAAACTGTTCTTGCCTTAATTGAGTGCATTAATCTATATATTTGTTCCCTGAAAAATATTAGGACTCTGACTTGCTTTATTTTAGGGAAAAAAATAAACATTACTCAAAGCATATAGTCTTGCTCTAATATTCTTGTCGAGTCTATGTGACTGCTTCTTTGATTCTTCTTTTTTTTAATTAATTTATTTTAATTGGAGAATAATTACTTTACAATATTGTGATGGTTTTTACCATACATCCACATGAATTGGCCACAGGTATACATGTGTCCCTCACACCTCCCTCCCGACCCTATCCCTCTGGGTTGTCCCAGATATTCATCTTTACCTGAAATTATGCACTGACCTTTTAATCTTTCAACTTTTAATTTAATAAACAGAATATATAACAGATTTAGATTATTTTTTCACCAGCTTCCAATTAATTCTTAGGAATAGTGATATTATACCATGTAAAATAGTATTGTATAACCTAAGCAAATTTGATCAAATATAAATTAAAGTTACATACCAAAAGTAGATTTTCTATCTGCTATCCATCGCAAGGCCCAATCTGCTTTTTTCTTAACATATGGCATTGTTTCAATTGCATTAAATAAAAATTCTCTGTAAAAACAGAAGAATTAATGGCAAAGTTATTCACTTGGGTTTTTTTGTTTGTTTGTTTTCATTTTTGGCTGCACCACGAGACTTGTAGGATCTTAGTTCCCCAACCAGAGATCAAAACCTGAGCCCACAGCAATGAAAGTTCCAAGTTTTAACCACTGGACCACCAGGAAATTCCCAATTCACTTTTTTTTAATCATACTATATTTGATTCTATGCAATTTATGGTATGCATAGAATCTGGAGTTTCTCTGTATTTTGGCAAGTCCATAAACTATAGAAGTCAAAATAAAACTCAGATCAGTGGTTTGAATCTGGTCTGATACAAAACTGACTAAATTAGAATGTTTAATTTCTAAACAAAATGTGCTGATGAACAGTTTTTTAAGTTACAATTTCCAAAGATTTATTGGTCCTATGCAAGTTTTTTTTTAACCCAACACATTACTGAGTAATAGAAAATAGTGTATTCCTAAACTTCCATATTTGAATAATCTTTCCCTATATTTAGTTTCCTAATATCAACATAACCACGTGATAGATAGAACTTTGTAAATAAAATCTCAGCAGTAATACCTTTTCTTGGGATCTCTGATGTAAGTGTCTATTAGCAAACTGTACATCTCTGAGTGAACATTCTCGATGAGAATTTGAAAGCCATAGAAACAGCGAGCCTCTGGAACCTGTACTTCCTGACTAAAGCGCTCCACCTAAAAAAACAAGGGAAATAAATATATCCGATTCTACGGGCTCTCATTAAACACTGCAGATCAGAACCTGAACATTAGAATTATCACATAAGAATCACCTGTGATGCCACAAACAGGTCAGAAAGACCTTATGAATTACTCTAAGTGGTACTGTTTAATCCATCAACCCTCCTCAAGTAGTTGCATACTGTATTCTTAAGCAATTATATAAATTGACCTGTTAGTTGGAAATACTACCTATAAAGCCAAATAAATTTTAGAACATCTACCAAAAGCAAATATTTTGCTTTGTAGAATTGACCTTAAGTAGATCTACTGAAGCCCCTACCAGCTGATAACAAAAGTTTGCATCTTCCCATTCTTTTTAGTAAGAAAACATGCCTTCTAACCAATCATAAAACAGTGGGGAGCCAGACCCAGTGTTCTATTAAAGAGCTCTGGAAAGGTTATTAAGGTGCAGATTCTTTATTAGGATTACTATCTAGGACTAAACACAAACTCATGCTTATGCCTTGTAAGCGGTCTTAATTGGTACAATATGCTTGGTTTCATGATATTTGTGGGAGGTGGGGTCAAACACAAATGAAAACTTGCCTTTGACACTTCATCAGAAAAATTTTTTCAAGAGTTAAGCTTCATCTAGTTCATTTCTTAGACATTTTTCAGACATTTCTGATTATCTTACTGCCATCACTGTCATTTAACTGCTGAATGAGAACAAAAGTAGAAACAAAAAATCTCACCAAATTTTCATTCACAATTCCATCACTGGCTGCAAAAAAGGCTAAGATGTGAGAGATAAAATACTTCTCTTCTGATTTAAGCTTGTTCCAGTGAGGAAGATCCTTTGATAAATCAACCTGAAATAAAAAGATTTTCAAAAAATTTAACTTAAATTCTTCTCAAAGTATAGAAAACTGACTTCTGTCCCAACATTAAGTGGGACATCTTTGCAGTAAAATGTGAAAAATGAAAAAAGTTATCATTCTTGCTATAGACTATTTGTGCCCGCTCAAAATCCATATTGAAACTTAATCCTCAGTGTGATGATATCTGGAGGTGGAGCCTTTAGGAAGTGATTTGTTGTTGCTGTGTACTCACTAGGTCATGTCCAGTTCTTTGTGACCCCATGGACTGTAGCCCACCAAGCTCCTCTATTCACAGTATTTTCCAGGCAAGATATTGGAGTGGGTTGCCATTTTGTTCTTCAAGGGATCTTCCTGACCCAGGGATCGAACCCACATCTCCTGCACTGGCAAACAGATTCTTTACTGCTAAGCCACCAGGAAACCCTGGGAAGTGATTAGATCACCCTTGTGAAAGGGATTAGTGCCCTGATATAAGAGACCTCAGAGAACTCCTTTGCCCCGTCTGCCACATGTGGACATAGTAAGAAGACATGAACCAGGCAGCAAGCCCTCATCAGTTATCAAAACTGTAGGCACCTTGATCTTAGAGTCTCCAGCCTCCAGAACTGTGAGAAATAAATTTCTGCTGTTTGCAACCCATCTACTTTATGATATTATTATATCACATCAGCTCAAACTAAGACAATTACAAAGGAACACAACAAAATCAAAACATTATGAAGAATTCTATCTTTTAGCTAATTGAGAAGCTGGCCAGGATGTCCTTTCAAAACATTAACCTAATCTATTCTCACCACATAAAAGAAATGGTAACTATGTGATGGGATACAGGTGTTAACTAACACTATGGTGGTAATCATTTTGCAATATATAAGTGCATTAAAGCATTATGTTGTATACTTTATAACTACACAATGTTATATGTCAATTATAGCAATAGGGTTGGGAGAGAAAAACTGCAATCTGGAAGAAATGAAGGAAGGGGCAAAATGGAAAGAGAGACTAGAAACTGGTCAAGAGGGAACTGAGGTGAATATACTAATGATTTTCAGCAGCCAGGGCTTTAACATTTTACACAATATTTACCAACATGTTAGACAGATAACTAGACACCTGTTAAGCAGTCGTACTTGCTACTTTACTGCTAGTTAATCTACCTTTATACCCAGAAGTAATGTCAGACAGGTAATAATCTGGGTTTTTAAATAATTTATAGGTACAGCTTTCTCTGGGAATAGAAATATTTTGGAAAATGTTTATTGGAACTAATCCTTGGAATTAATAGTAATGTACTCTAGAGTTTGGTAGGATCTACAATTTTAAAATTGTCTCTAAACGTACTTGGAGATTTTGTCTCTGGAAGATCTCTTACAAATGTTTCATAATAATCTCACAAACATTTGAAATGTGTTTTGTCAACAGAAGTCCATCTAGTCAAGGCTATGGTTTTTCCGGTGGTCATGTATGGATGTGAGAGTTGAACTATAAAGAAAGCTGAGCACCGAAGAATTGATGCTTTTGAACTGTGGTGTTGGAGAGGACTCTTTAGAGTCCCTTGGACTGCAAGGAGATCCAAACAGTCAATCCTAAAGGAGATCAGTCCTGGGTGTTCATTGGAAGGACTGATGTTGAAGCTGAAACTGTAATACTTTGGCCACCTGATGCGAAGAGCTCACTCACTGGAAAAGACCCTGATGCTGGGAAAGATTGAGGGCAGGAGGAGAAGGGGACAACAGAGGATGAGATGGTTGGATGGCATCACCGATTCAATGGACATGAGTTTGGGTGGACTCCGGGAGTTGGTGATGGACAGGGAGGCCTGGTGTGCTGCGTTTCATGGGGTCGCAAAGAGGCTGACACGACTGAGCAACTGAACTGAACTGAACTGTCTTTTGCTCTTATTTATTCTAAAAAGCCCTAATCTCTTTGACTATTCCAAAAAAGAATAAGGTTTCATCTCTTCAATCATTTGTGTTCTTTTCCAAAATCCTTTTCCCATTACTTTATGTTTTAAATGTTTACTGAACACCAACTACATGAGAGACACTGCTAAATGTTGGGGATACAATGGAGCAGAGAGGAAATATTTGCATACATCTTTTAAAATATGCAAGCTAAAAGTCAGGTCCTATTCTATAATGTTAAGAGTTCACTCATGTTAAACTGACATCTTCCTGCTTTTTGTGTATTATACTCCTGACACTAACTTTTACTATTACAATATGCTCACTCTTAAATATTAAACTTATCTACATTATTTTCCATTCCTAAAAGGTAAATTTTTTTGCCCAGCTTTATTCATTTGAAAATAAATTCTCAATTTCACTGTCTGAAGATTGATGGCAAACTATTGATAACAGAACTGCCTGCTGCTGCTGCTAAGTCGCTTTAGTCGTGTCCAACTCTGTGCGACCCCAGAGACGGCAGCCCACCAGNTCTTCCAGTCCAGCGTTTCTCATGATGTACTCTGCATATAAGTTAAATAAGCAGGGTGACGATATACAGCACTCAAATCAGCTATATTTATATCAAATAAATTTTAAAAAATAGCATATCAAGTGAAACTGTAGACCATGTAAATATGTTTATGGGTGGCTCAGTGGTAAAGAATCCACCTGCAGTGCAGGAGAAGATGAAGGAGAGGCAGATTTGATCACTGGGTCAAGAAGACCCCCTGGAGAAGGAAATGGCAAGCCACTCCAGGATTCTTGCCTGGAAAATCCCATGGACAGAGGAGCCTGGAGGACTATAGTCCATGGGGTTGCAAAGAGTTGGACACAACTGAGCAACTAAACATGCACACATGGTCAAAGAGTTTATAAACAGACTTAAACCCACATCATCTTAAAGGTGTAGAAATGCTTCCTCACTGACATTCATGAAAGACTTTCTCAACTAAAAATGAAATATAACCGTTTGAAAATATATATGGGAATATATACATGTGACTTACAGCATCTGCAAAAAGAGGGGGCAANAAGAGTTTATAAACAGACTTAAACCCACATCATCTTAAAGGTGTAGAAATGCTTCCTCACTGACATTCATGAAAGACTTTCTCAACTAAAAATGAAATATAACCGTTTGAAAATATATATGTGAATATATACATGTGACTTACAGCATCTGCAAAAAGAGGGGGCAAATTACCTTTTAAAAAATAAGCATTTGCATTAATGTACACACAAAGAAATGAACAGAAATCTTGTGTGTGTGTGTGTGTGTGTGTGTGTGTGTGTGCTCGCTCAGTCATGTCTGACTCTTTGCGAGCCCATGCACTATAGCCCACCAGGTTCCTCTGTCCATGGAATTTTCCAGGCAAGAACACTGGAGTGGCTTGCCATTTCCTACTGCAGGAAAAGCAGAGAAATCCTGAGTGGATTCATTTTGCCAAAGTGAACACATATATGTAACCACCACTCTCTCCCAAAAGTCACCACTGCGTTGACTTCAAATACCTTGTTAGTTTTGCCTGTTGGATCAAGGGTTTTTCGGACAGTCTAAGAATCTCTGGGTCTGAACCAAAATAAAATGCTTTAGGAAGAGAGAAGCAAATAGTCAGAGACAGCAAGAAGATACTATTTCAGAAAGATGTTCACGTATCTAAGATGGTACGGCTGTTTGACTGGCTGCGTGGTTGTGTAGAATCAGCCTGCAAGGTCTCCAGAGACTGGAGGAAACGGAAGCTGTTTTGTGATATAAATAGCAGAAAAGGGCCTTCCTTCCTGTTGTCCAGGATGAGTGTACTGCTGGGAGGGAGATACAGGAAGCGGGAGCAGAGCAAAGAGGGGAGAGGGCAAGGCAGTTTGAATTTCCTTTCTCTAGATACAAAAACACCTATAAAATAATTACCAAACTAGTAGGGTTAGTCTGTCGTTGTCGTTCAGTTGCTAGGTCATGTCTGACTCTTTTGACCTCATGGACCACAGCCCCCCAGGCTTCTCTGTCTATTGGATTTTCCAGGCAAGAATACGGGAGTAGGTTGCCATTTTCTTTTCTAGGGGATCTTCCCGACCCAGGGATTGAACCCATGTCTCCTGCATTGACAGGTGGGCTCGTTACCACCTTCTAACAAGCTCGACTAAGTTACTGAGGCGTCATCTCATTTGATCTTCAGATTGCTCTGAAGACAGTCTATCTTATCTGCCTGTAGACAGGGAAGGATATTGAGTCTCAAAGCAGAGTGCCTAAAGTTAAACATTTAGGAGGTGATGCAAAGCTGTTCTTCTTTACAGCTTGTATGCAGGGCTAGAGATACCGGAGACAAAAAGGAAAGTGTGCACAGAAAGTAAGCCATTGCCATGAGATGCCGAATGTGCTGTGTTATCCCTGCCCGTGAATCATTAAAGGAAGAAGAACCAAGTAATTCAAGTTCCCGAAAGCCTTTCTTCTGAATTACTAGAAAGTTAAATGATCCTTTGGCTTGTAAAGTAGGTCCACTCATCCTTCTGTACCCCAAAGGAGAAGCTTCAAACTGCTGCTGCTAAGTCGCCTCAGTCATGTCCGACTCTGTGCGACCCCATAGACCGCAGCCCACCAGGCTCCCCCGTCCCTGGGATTCTCCAGGCAAGAACACTGGAGCGGGTTGCCATTGCCTTCTCCAATGCATGAAAGTGAAATGTGCAAGTGAAGTCGCTCAGTCGTGTCTGACTCTTAACGACCCCATGGACTGCAGCCCACCAGGCTACTCCGCCCATGGGATTTTCCAGGCAAGAGTGCTGGAGTGGGGTGCCTTTGCCTTCTCTGGAAGTTTCAAAAGTAATGCTTAAATTTCACAATGTATACATTTCTGACATGTTAATTTGTTTTAGCCACTCTGTATGGGGGACTTGAACAAGGTATCCCTCAGAGAAAGCCACAGATGCAGAAGGCAAGTGACTACCAGAACCTATGAGAACGTCACCTTCAAATGACATGCCAGACCTGCATGAATATCTAATGCTGTAATAAGTACTTTCAAAGAGCTGGGGCCAAAAAGGGAACAACACTCTTCAAAACGGGAACTTTGTATTCCGCTCCTTGAGAGGGAGAAAAAATATCTAGAAAACCTGTTATCAGACTGTGGGACAAGGCCTTCTTGCATCCTCACTGATAAATACAAAATAATGTGCCAATGACAATAACTATGATTGCCACACATCATGAAATGCCTTCACATTCAATCCCATAAGAACCCTGCAAGTGGGGAGGGGTCAGCATCACCAACTAATCAAATGCAGACACTGGGCCCAAACAGGTTATATATTTAACTTGTCCAAGATCAGAAAATTGTCTTGTGACAAAAGTCACAAGTTTGTCCAAGATCACAATGCGAGGAAGTAGGAAAGGGTCCCAAATCAAGTGTGTCGAATGCCCAAGACACAGGACAGTTTGGGCTTAATGATGAAAGCAACCAAATCTGGCTTTTCAATCCCAAATCATTTAATGATTATTTCACTATTTTCTGGTTTCAAGTTGTTTTTGATATGTCCTAAGCAAAGGTTATTAACGTGTCTTCCTTCTGTGAGATGGGGGGAAATGTCTTGTTTGCCACGGGCTTGTGGACAGGAAACAAAAATAGGTCTGGATGGAGTCTTTTTATAGATTAGATAACTGCTAAGCAGCTGAAAGCTCTCCAGCGATTGTCTTTATATGGGATCTAGTACAGGGAAAGCATAGTAAAGGCAGCAGGCTTGATTCCAGCGGACACATGCTGAGAAGATACAATGTGAGTTCTTCCTAAGACTAGTAAGAGAGTTAACTATGTTCACCTTGCACACTAAAGCAGAAAAAAAAAATTACCCACATCACACTTGGATGGCTGTGGTTCTAAACGTTCCATTATAACGAGGATCTTTGTAGGCATTAACCCAGTGACACCCAGAAGAATACTGGGGGGAGGCAGGACAGAGGAAGGTATCCTTTGCTTATTCACAATAATTCTGGTAGAGAAATACTCAAACTCTTGTGTTTTTACTACTGGTGACCTCATCCCAAGAAAAAAACCACACTGAAGTAAAAGATTCAGAGTAAAAAGGAATGATCCTGAGGGGCAAGTTTGAGGAAGGAAGAGACTTGAGTTCACGGCATTCTCTAAGGCCTGGCACACTCCCACTTTACAAGCTTGTATTTGTAGGAGGGCCAGTCCTTCCAAGGCTTATGACCTCCTGAGATCAGAGAGGGCAATGGTTCACCTTGGGGCTGCTTGCTGGATTGACAGGAAGTGGTTGCCTAGGAAACAGCAAGGGAGACAATGCTGGAACCAGCTGCCACTGTCCGCATGGACATAAGACACAGAAACCAGAGCAGGCATGCTTCGTTCTGGGGCAGCTGTGTCCCAAACACTACTATTATAATTCAGTTGCTCCTTCTCAGGGGGAAGACGGTGTAATTAGACTTGAATAATATAGAGAGACCAATAACAGCACAAGATTGATTTAATTATATTTTTCTATTTTTATGAAAATTTCTGTTAGAATTACACTTTATTAGAATACTGAAAACCACTGAAAGTTTCCTCATTGTCACTCATAAACAGCGTGCTATGCCAATTAAATCTTAATTTTAAGAGAATTCAAAATCCAAAGTACAGAGTTAGTGCTTTCTTCCTCTAATATCTAACTCTCAGTAAACACAGTTTAACTGAAACTTTCCTTTCTTTCTTGGCTTGGAGAGGAAACTTTACAGTCTTAAGACTATAGTTGCAAAGCCCCAGGCATCCTGTCTAGTTCATGGTGACTGAAAGTTGCAGTCTCCTGCTGGAAACATCGCAAGGCTTCCTCCTGCTCGCAAGCTGGAACCAGCACTCTTCACCAGGGAGAACATGGTTCAACTACACTCAACAGAAAAACAAAAAAAATCTTAGTTGCTCAGTCGTGTTCAGCTCTTTACAACCTCATGGGCTGTGGCCTGGCAGGCTCCTGTCTATGGAATTCTCCAGGCAAGAATACTGGAGTAGGTAGCCATTCCCTCCTTCAGGGGATCTTCCCAACCCAGGGATCAAACCTGGGTCTGCCTGCATTGCAGATTCTTTATCATCTGAGCCACCAAGGAGGCCAGCCTTATTCTCTCCTTCACTGCAGCACATCCTTACTTTTTCCAGATTAAAATAATATCACAAAGAATAAACTGAATGTCTCCTCTCAGCTCTTCCCCAAAGCCTGCCTCAATTTGCAACCCATCTGGATTCTCTTGGGTAAATCACAAGAGTTCTTTCTTTGAGTTGCTTGGCTGAGATGCAAGAGAAAACACAAAAAATAAAAGACCATCCATTAACTAACTTCCCTGGGAGTTTAGCAACTGCCCAATTTGCCTCTCAAATGACCTTTCCTTTTCCCTTTTCCTCTAAAATGCATTCGAATAGAGAACAAGTCCATTGCAAAGAAAAGGACAGGTTAACAAATAGCAAATAGTCTATTAAAATGTGGAAACAAGGAGAGGATTTAATGGGGCATATCCACTCAACATCTAGATACTAAGTGGGGCTCCGCTGAAAGATACAAAGGGGAATACCCACCCAGTGGAAAGGTACTGGCGGGGTGAGGAGGTGGGTGCGGGTGGAGTTTGATTCAAAGATATTGAGGAATACCTGGGGCTCAGCTGAAAGATACAAAGGTTGCTCAGTTGTAGGAGATTGGTCTGTGTTGAGTATAAGGTAAGAGGCTGATCTGATGCTTTTCCTCAATTCAGCTGCCATAATAGAATTTGTTGGCAAAAAACTGAACATATCACATGGGAGGTTAGCTCCAAAGAAAAGGGAAAAGACTTCTCCCAGCCAGTCCTGGTTTTCTCAGGTGACTGAGAAATTTGCAGGAGTGGTGGAGACCAAGTCTTCATACCATGCAGTGGTACCATAGGGAAACCCACTTATTAATTAAAACACTTGTTTACCCATTCAGCGATCCGAGCACCCACAGGCAGTCTTAGACTGCCAGAGGGTGAAACCATGACATGTAAAACCAGGTGAATCGACTCGGGTGATTCCCAGAGAAGTCAAGCTCACAAAAATCAAACTGGCCCACCACATAATTTCACTAATAAATTTTATCTAGTGATAAAAATTCAACTTAAAATGGGAAAGAGAGCCTCTCAAACAGAGAAACAAGGGGCATCAGAAACCAGCCTCNCAGGTGAATCGACTCGGGTGATTCCCAGAGAAGTCAAGCTCACAAAAATCAAACTGGCCCACCACATAATTTCACTAATAAATTTTATCTAGTGATAAAAATTCAACTTAAAATGGGAAAGAGAGCCTCTCAAACAGAGAAACAAGGGGCATCAGAAACCAGCCTCTAACTAACACCCCAGGCAGGGTTATGTACATACAAAACTTATACTTCCAACTACCTATTTAGTTGCAGAAATTATACTAAAGGAGATCTCAAACTAAAATGGCTAAATCAGTTTTTTTGTTGATATTTTAAAATGGGTATTTTTGTGCACACAGTTAGAAAAGCTGGCTGTAAGATCAAACATATTGAACAGAATGCTTACTTTGGTATCTGGAAGCTTCTAAAAGAGGAAATGACAAAGTCACTTTTTTGCAGGAAACCAACTGCTTATTTAACTTATATGCAGAGTACATCATGAGAAACGCTGGACTGGAAGAAGCACAAGCTGGAATCAAGATTGCTGGGAGAAATATCAATAACCTCAGATATGCAGATGACATCACTCTTATGGCAGAAAGTGAAGATGAACTAAAAAGCCTCTTGATGAAAGTGAAAGAGGAGAGTGAAAAAGTTGGCTTAAAGCTCAACATTCAGAAAACGAAGATCATGGCACCTGGTCCCATCATTTCATGGGAAATAGATGGGGAAACAGTGGAAACAGTGTCAGGCTTTATTTTGGGGGGCTCCAAAATCACTGCAGATGGTGATTGCTGCCATGAAATTAAAAGACACTTACTCCTTGAAAGGAAAGTCATGACTAACCTAGATAGCATATTAAAAATCAAAGACATTACTTTGCCAACAAAGGTCCATCTAATCAAGGCTATGGTTTTTCCAATGGTCATGTATGGATGTGGGAGTTGGACTGTGAAGAAAGTTGAGTGTCGAAGAATTGATGCTTTTGAACTGTGGTGTTGAAGAAGACTCTTGAGAGTCCCTTGGACTGTAAGGAGATCCAACCAGTCCATTCTGAAGGAGATCAACCCTGGGATTTCTTTGGAAGGAATGAGGCTAAAGCTGAAACTCCAGTACTTTGGCCACCTCATGCGAAGAGTTGACTCATTGGAAAAGACTCTGATGCTGGGAGGGATTGGGGGCAGGAGGAGAAGGGGACGACCGAGGATGGGATGAGATGGCTGGATGGCATCACTGACTCGATAGACATGATTGGGGGGGAGAGGAGGGGAACAAATCCTTTTAAAATTGTCTTATTCCAACTGTTATTTACAATAAGTAAGTTTTATATTGTGATATCTGATTCATGACTAAGTTTAGAAAATAAAGATCTCTTGTTATGTCTGTCTGGATATATGTATGTCTCAGTATATATCTTTGTCTTTGGATAATATTGCTGAGGTTAATTTGCAAATGAACTCTAACTGGCCTAAAGAAAAGCAAGTGTTAACAAATCAAACAATTCTAAATACAAGAGAAATTAAGCTAAGTGAATTTCAGGTTCATGTGAACTGGGAAATATTTAATATGAAATTAGTACCTAGTATTAATGTTTGTTCATCTAATTAATATAGATATGTCTAAGAGTCATTACAATTAAGTATAATATTTCATTGTACCTAGGTTTAATATGTCTTGTTATATCTGTTCTAAATTTGTCAACAAGGAAAGTAACTCGAGCAATGAAAGTTCTAAGAAAAGAAAATGTAAATGACATATGAGCTTTTAGATAAACTTTATTAAAAATAATTATGCTTTAGGAATGTCTGTCTAAAATAGTCTCTCCAGATATGGGTAACTTAATTTCTAGGGTTGGGCTAAACTAAATGATGAAAGTTTATGGAATAGCCAGGTCATTTCCAAATAAAATAAGATTCTGAAACATTAATTGCTGAACACTAACTTCCTCTTACAGAAAACAAAAGAGATTTTGGACTAGGCCGCTTTTGAGAGCCGGGCCGGCGCACTGAGCGCAGTCGAGAGGAGCTACCCCTCGTCCGAGGTCAGGGGCAGCAACCTAGAGTGCCAGGCTGCGACGGCGCAGGAACGGCCGAGAGGAGCTACCCTGTGTCTGAGGTCAGTGGCGGCCAGGAACAGACACCCCACGTCCGAGGCCAGGGGCAGCCGGGAGAAGCCACCTCGCGCCCGAGGCCAGGGATGGTGACCCGGAGGAGCCACCCTGAGCCCGAGGCCAGGGGCGGCAGCTGGGAGAAGCCACCCACGCCCGAGGCCACGGCCGGCGGCCGGGAGGAGCAACCCGAGGAGCAGGGGCTGCGCAGGCGCAGGAGGGCCTAGAGGCGCTGTCCCACGTTGAAGGTCAGGAACTACGGCGGTAA
>SJYX01015533.1:76183-95881 GCA_006410675.1 Oreotragus oreotragus | reverse complement strand
GATTGGGGGCAGGAGGAGAAGGGGACGACCGAGGATGAGATGGCTGGATGGCATCACGGACTCGATGGACGTGGGTCTGAGTGAACTCCGGGAGATGGTGATGGATAGGGAGACCTGGCGTGCTGCGATTCATGGGGTCGCAAAGAGTCGGACACGACTGAGCGACTGAACTCAACTGAACTGAATGAATGTTTGGTCCCAGTCTGAGATGTTCTCTATAAGAAAGCAAATGTTTTTATAAATTATCACTGGTATTTATGTTCACCAATCTACAGAATATTAATATAAAGGACTGTTCATGATTGCTTAAGAAAAGTAGGATGTGTGTTTTTAGTTAAGAAGGTATGAGGAATGACATTGCATTTTGTTCACAGAAAGGGAAGTAGGTCTGATTTACAGGTGTCTGTCTCTGAACAGGAAAATAAAATTACGAATACAGAAAGTGATAAAAAGGTTGTGGACAGTGAATCCTGAGAAAAGAGTTTTGTGCATGGTCTGGACTGACTAAGTTTAAAATAAATTTAATTGAATAAATGAATTTAAAAGTAAGCCGATACAAAACTTGAATTTGGCTTTTCTCTCTGTTAAGAATACAAGCTTTCTTCATATGTTGAATTACCCTAGATAATAGATTTTCAGCTTCCTTACTTAAGTGATCTGTTTTGTATTTGCCTTTGAAACCTTTTATTGCTACTTTAGTTAAGTGAATAACTATTGTTTCACAGTGACCTATGATCTTACCCAACTGTTTTTAACCCTTTTGATATTTATTGACAAAACTTTCTAAATCATATTCTAATGAAGCCCTTTCGACCTCTAGCTAACTTTGGGAGGCTTCAGTGAGTCCCTTAAACATCCCCAAGAGAGATATTCAACTGGTTAGGTTCATTTGATATGCTGAACTACATGGAAAGTATTGTCAAATGGGTAATAAATCTCCTCAGATTATAGTGTATGGTAAATTTTAGTAATATATATATCCTAGGAATTATATGGAGTTCCTAAAATTCTGATATGTTTCAGTAAAATGTTATCAGTCATACATCTAGTTACTGTCTTCAAGTGTTGTCACAGCAGTAATCGTCTCTTTGTCAATGGCATTGTAATCAGATTTTAAACATGACTTCTTAACTTTTTTTGTCATTATAGACAGTTATGGTTTATTCTGATGCTTTTGTAAAAATTCTTCCTCTTCAAGAAGATTTATAGAAAAGACTTTTGGATAAATGCAAGTTTCTGACTTTCAGACCAAAATGCTGGACTGGGTAAGAAATTAAAGGATTCTAATGGGAACCTGATGGCTTCATAAAAGATTAACAAATGGACTCAATGAACTGGTGAATATGCTTATAATTTTTATAGTTTCCATCTGAAAAACTACTGGTTTTAATCTGTGTTTTCCAGGTATATGGAAAACCCTTCCCCTCAAATTAATTATGACTTACAGTAATTTGGTAAAATTATACCTTTGTAAGCAGAATTGAAACATTTCCCTTTTCTCTCTATCTGATCCCTCCAGAGACGGAAAACTGTAATGTTTCCAGTAGCTTTACCAGAGAAATTAGGAAGGCTATCTCAATAACAGGTGCGAAAATCTCAAGGAATTTTGGAGATCTAGAGAAGGGAGGAATTCACCTAGATCTTTTAGGTATGACTTTCCTAGCCTGAGAGGTTTTTTTAAAAGTTCAGTCTGAAACTTTTATAAAGTTTCAGCAAAGCAAAAAATAAAAAGGTCTACGATCAATTACAGTTACATAAATGATTGGGCCAAGTTTATTGAAATAAGACTTATTTTGCAAACAAACTAGTCTTAATTTGGTTATATTTGGTAAAAACAAGGGTAATTTTAGGGCGGGAAAAAGATGTTTCAATGAATGTTAAATCCCAGTTTTGTAAATGGAGGTCTGGATCTATTAAGACTCATTTCCTAGATAGTTCTTTGCTGTTATATTAATGTAAAATTTAAATGAATAATTAAAGAACATTCTAAGCTTGTTTCTGAAGCTTATTTCAGTAATCTTTAGATGAAGATCGAATGCCCCATGACCTGCAACAGGAAAATTATGTGTACTGGAAAAGATATAAAGGACTGTCTTCAATCTGGATGGAAGGACTTTTTATCAAGTACTCTTAAGTAGTTCATGCACAGTGAAACTGAAGGAAAACTGACCAATTAGTGCCCAGTTCTAAAGATCCCGACACAGACTGGCCTATAGAGAGGGCTGCTGACCTCAAACTCATCTTAAAACGACACTCCAACAGAGGAAATACACCAGGATGAGAAGAAGACAACATCAGAAGTAGGCTGCTTACCCAAGATGCTGGACATGATTTGTGTGATCATTTATGATGTTTTCTCGACCTCTTGGACCTTTGCATATCAAGCAAATGTTGTCTGTCATGCACACAATCCTATGCTAGCTTTCAATCCAACTGTGATACAGTTATTGGGTTTGTGACCAGTTACCACTGTCTAGTACTTCTAAACTACCTAGGTGGATTTCTCCACTCCACAGCTGTAATTAGATAGCCTTTAGGAAATTCACTGAGAAGAAAGAAAGTTCAGTTCTGTTTAGGCTTCTCTTGGTGGGATCCCATTGCTAGGTGTGACCTTCTTTCCTGGCCAATTAATAATAGCTGCCATGACCCTGGACATAATATGAATTTTTCTCTAAAGTTACACAAGCTCAATCAGAGCAATAAGCAAAAATTTAACCAAGGAATAAACCCCCCCCCCAACTCTGGGATGGATTTATGTGGTTGACACTAGGCTGTGGTCATTTAAGTTTTAAGCCCTTCCTTTTATCTTGGGAACAATCAAATTATACTAAGGATAAATCAGCCTAGTAATACTAGGAAATTGGGCTGGTAGCCTTATGAACAATGCCAGTATATAACTTCCCCAAAAGAAAGAAAGATTGGTAGAGAATAAACTAAGTCAACCTAAGGATATACTGGACTGAACCTAATGGAAGTTTCTGGCTTAATTTTCACTTTTGACTTTAATAATACTGCCAGCTGTGTTTCTTGTATCTTTGACCTATTAAGACCTAGTTCAGTAATAGCACACTGAGAGGTCTATCAGCAAAATCTTCACCAGATCTAGGAATGAGAGTTCCTAGCGCTGTGGGACAAAATGGTCATGAAATCCCTCCCAAAGCAGGGTCCCACTTATAACCATGAGGGAGTCCTCTCAAAGACAAATTAGTGCTGGCCAAGGTTGCCATCTGCCTCTGCAGGGATAGAATCCTGTGCTGCTTCAGCTGTTGACCTTTGACACATCCTCAAGGGAGTTCAGGGTAGATAACAGGAATGAGGCATTTTGTGCTCCAGGAAACCTGGTGGAACAGGTCTTTAGACAATTAAATAGTTTCAGGAACTGAATTTATGAGCCCAATCTTTGCATCTTCTCATATCTAGAAAAAGCACTAAATCCTTTCATGGTGACATCAGCAGAAAACATTTTGTAAAATAAGTGCTTGACTGCATGAACTCCCTCTTTCACCAAAATCACATATATTGACCTCACTCCCCTCACAGCCTACCTCTTGGGGGCAGTTTCTCAGAGCTTTCTGAGGTGCAGTTTCCTAAGCTGCAGTTCCCATTTTGCCCCAAATAAAATTTAACTCCCAGCTCTTATATAGTGATCTTTTTATAAGTCAACATAATGAAATCTTCAGATACTCCCCATTCGTACCTCCAAAAACAGTTTTAAATCCCTATTTTACCTTTTGCAGGCTCCTCAGAAGAGTCTCAAGATCCAAAAACTTAAACTGAGAAACCTACAAATTGAAGAAAGGGCTTTCTAAAATCACAGGTCTTATTATCAAGGGCTCCATCAACAATGCCCTGTTTCTACTTTACTGGGGCAGGTTTGAGTTGTTATTAAATCCCTACCCATAGATGTGCCGACATAACCTTCCTCACATGTATTTAATCACAGCACCTTGAGGGTAAGTGCCATACCTGACCAGTGTTCATATAATGCTCTCAGTATGCAGGACAAACACTGGAGAGCATCCAACCAAACCTATCATGTTTCTCTGTTACCAATTTTAGCAAATTAAGCTTTTCAGTTCTATTATTAAGACCTCAGTTCACCTACCTTTACTTTTCACATTTAGTCATTTTAATCAAAACTGGATTGCTACTCACCCTCAAAAGATTTATTCATGGCTAAATGTTTGCCTCTGCAATTCCCTATAATGTCCTTCACCACCCTGCTCCTCACACTGTTCGTCCATGTCTGTCCTTGGGCTCAGTGAAAACAATAGAAATAAACATATTTATAATAATGAAGGAATAGTCCACATGCTCTTTTTTGACTTAAGAACTGTTTTCTGAAAATATTATATGTACACCAATAAATTCTGGATTGATAATTACGTCCACGTAGTATTTTGTTATAGTTTATCTTTCAGTAAAACCAACTTTACAATTTTGCATCACTATCAAAAAAGTTTCAAATGAAGTAGGATCAGAAACTAAAAATGTCTTTTAAAAAATTATCTGAACCATGTCTAATCTATTACTGTACAAGCATCCTCCCTCTGAAACAGTCTCATATCTATGTCCCCAACTAGTCAGAAAGATTCACAGAGGTTATGCCATATCCTAAACATACCGTATATACAGGTCAGCAATGTAAGAGATAGTTTTAAAATGAAATATTTTAAAAATGCTTTACCTTTTGGTTCTGGATTCTTTTCAGATACTGAGAATAAATATTTAATGGAAATTAAAGGAACTCAAAAACTGTGAGAATTCTCTATTAACAACTTCCTTTTTAAATACTTTGAAGTAACATTAGAGCTTCAAAAGAAAATGCAGCATGAATTGTCAAACCAAGCTACCATAACAAACTTTGTAAGTCACAAAAGCTGTCTTTTATGTTCCTAAAAAAGAAAATTTAGCTGCCTAATAAGAGTATATGATGAACTAAAAAGAAATTCCAAATGATCTTCAATGCTGAAACAGATTAAAACATTAAATTCCAAAGGAGATTATGAGAAATGTTTCTTAAACTGGGAATCAACTAATCTACTGAAATTAAATTTTCAGTAGACACATCACTGTGTTAGTTCACCCACTCCTATAAATATTTCTGGGGGATTCTAACATACCCTCTGGCTCAGTTGCCTGGCTTCACCTGCCATCTTCTATATCATATGCTACAAGTCCCCAAACACAGCCCTAGCTAACTGGACCTGGAGAAACATATAGCCGCATTCATCAATTCACTTCAGTTCAGTCGCTCAGTCGTGTCTGACTCTGCGATCCCATGGACTGCAGCATGCCAGGGTTCCCTGTCCATCACCAACTCCCAGAGTTTACCCAAACTCATGTCCATTGACTCGGTGATGCCTTCCAACCATCTCATCCTCTGTTGTCCCCTCCTCCTCCCACCTTCAATCTTTCCCAGCATCAGGGTCTTTTCAAAAGAGTCAGTTCTTCACATCAGGAGTCCAAAGTACTGGAGTTTCAGCTTCACCATCAGTCCTTCCAATGAATATTCAGGACTGATCTTTAAGATGGAATGGTTGGATCTCCTTGCAGCCCAAGGGACTCTCAAGAGTCTTCTCCAACACCACAGTTCAAAAGCATCACTTCTTCAGCGCTCAACTTTCTTTACAATCCAACTCTCACATCCATACATGACTACTGGGAAAACAATAGCCTTGACTAGACAGAACACTGTAGGCAAAGTAATGTCTCTGCTTTTGAATATGCTATCTAGGTTGGTCATAACTTTTCTTCCAAGGAGTAAGCGTCTTTTAATTTCATGGCTGCAGTCACCATCTGCAGTGATTTTGGAGCCCCTAAAAAATAAAGTCTGACACTGTTTCCACTGTCTCCCCATCGATTTGCCATGAAGGGATGGGACCAGATGCCATGATCTTTGTTTTCTGAATGTTGAGCTTTAAGCCAACTTTTTCACTCTCCTCTTCCACTTTCATCAAGAGGCTCTTTAGTTCTTCTTCACTTTGTGCCATAAGGGTGGTGTCATCTGCATATCTGAAGCTATTAATATTTCTCCCAGCCATCTTGATTCCAGCTTGTGTTTCATCCAGCCCAGTGTTTCTCATTATGTACTCTGCAAATAAGTTAAATAAGCAGAGTGACAGTATACAGTCTTGAAGCACTCATTTCCCGATTTAGAACCAGTCTGTTGTTCCATGTCCAGTTTTAACTGTTGTTTGACCTACATACAGATTTCTCCGGAGGCAGGTCAGGTGGACTGGTATTCCCATCTCTTGAAGAATTTTCCACAGTTTATTGTGATACACACAGTCAAATGCTTTGGGATAGTCAATAAAGCAGAAAGAGATATTTTTCTGGAACTCTCTTGCTTTTTCGATGATCCAGCAGATGTTGGCAATTTGATCTCTGGTTCCTCTGCCTTTTCTAAATCCAGCTTGAACATCTGGAAGTTCATGGTTCCCATACTGTTGAAGCCTGGCTTGGAGAATTTTGAGCATTACTTTACCAGCATGTGAGATGAATGCAATTATGTGGTAGTTTGAGCATTCTTTGGCATTGCCTTTCTTTGGGATTGGAATGAAAACTGACCTTTTCCAGGCCTGTGGCCACTGCTGTATTTTCCAAATATTTTCTGGCATATTGAGTGTGGCACTTTCATAGCATCATCTTTGAGGATTTGAAATACCGCAACTGGAATTCCATCACCTCCACTAGTGTTGCTCTTAGTTACGATTTCTAAGACCCACTTGACTTTGCATTCCAGGTTGTCTGGCTCTAGGTGAGTGATCACACCATCGTGGTTATCTTTGTCGTGAAGATGTTTTTTTGTATAGTTCTTCTGTGTATTCTTGCCACCTCTTCTTAATATCTTCTGCTTCTGTTAGATCATTCATAGGCTTCTGTTAGGCATTCTGCTTCTGTTAAGCATTCATAGGCTGGCCAAGAACTTTCAACTTCTGTTTACTGGCTACAAAGGTAGGGCTAGCCAATCAAGATGCTCTGCCTCAAAAACTGGAATTAAGAAACTCCAAAGGAAATTGCCAATTAGAAGTTGGGGTAAAAGGTCAAGAGAGACACTCAGGGTCAATGAGAGCTGAGCCTGACCCAATTCCTGAGATTAGACTTACATCCTGATCTCCATCTTCACCCTCTACCTTTTCTTGAGTAAAACTCACCTGGTGTTTGCAACCCCAAAATTACTAAAATACAGAGCTTATGATAGAAACACAAATGAAGTGTGTATAAGACCTACTACTGACGTGTTTGGTTAGAATAAAAACACCCACTTTTACACTAATTGGGGGAAACAAACGGCTCATAGCACTTAGTAAGGAATCTGAGGTCAAATTTTTGGATAAATACAGGTTTACTATTTTCAACTTTACCTTTCTTCTAGACTATAAAATAAGGTCAGTTCATCAGGAAGTCTATAAATCCTCTTGTATTGTTTACAGTCTCAGTATAGCCAGCCTCTGGTGTATCAACCTGCTCTTTTTAGACCAAGGAGAATTGTACTTTGAGATAAAAAGTTTTCAAGCAGTGATGGAAAACATTCTCTCCTACCTGTTCTGTCACATGATAAATTTTCATTCCATTAAATTCATAATTGGAACCAACAAATTTTTCTGTAAAAACTTAAAATCCATCACTTCCAACAAGGAAAACTCAGCACAGTCGAAAGAAAGAAAATTACACATATATAAAGGGCTACCCTGGTTGCTCAGTGATAAACAATCCGCCTGCCGATGCAGGAGGTGCTGGTTCAGTCCTTGATCTGGGAAGATCCACAGCCGTGGAGCAACTAAGTCCGTGCACCACAACTACTGAGTCTGTGCTTGAGAGCCTGTTGGTCCCGTCTACTCAAGCCCACGCGCCTGGAGCCTGTGCTCTGCAACAAGGGAACCCATCGCAGTGAGAAGCCCGCGTGCCGCAACGAGACAGCCGCTCCTGCTCACCGCAACTAGGGAAAAGCCAGGGCAGCAACAAAGACTCAACCCGGCCAAAAATAAACAAAATTATTAACAAAATGCATCGCTTCCCAGGCTATCCCATTTAAGTCAAATGTATATAGAACACCAGAACTGTCTATACTGTTTTTAATTGCTCTATTTTTTCATTTAACATATAAAATGATACCACAATGCCCTTCCTCTCCCTTAAAGAAACTAAGAAGCAGAGAGTGTATTATTCAATTTGTACATTACCGGAAATATTTAGAAAGATGGTGCCACCACCTTCACTGTAATATTTTCAACACTCCCCTTGTGTGAAGTGGGGCTTGAAGGAAAAATAGTAACAAAACAAGACACTGGAAATCCAAATACCTACCTTAAATATTCTTGGCATTCATGCAATTTTTAACACATTATTAATAAAAGGGCATTAATCTCATCATAAGCAGTCAACAAATGAAACTGCTGGAAAAGTATTTTTATAAATGTCCAAGACTTTCAATAATATCAATAACCTGAGTTATGGAGATGACACCACCCTTATGGCAGAAAGTGAAGAAGAACTAAAGAGCCTTTTGATGAAAGTGAAGGAGAAGAGTGAAAAAGTTGGCTTAAAGCTTAACATTCAGAAAACCAAGATCATGGCATCCGGTCCCATCACTTCATGGGAAATAGATGGGGAAACAGTGGAAATGGTGTCAAACTTTATTTTTTGGGCTCCAGAATCACTGCAGATGGTGACTGCAGCCATGAAATTAAAAGACGCTTGCTCCTTGGAAGAAAAGTTATGACCAACCTACACAGCATATTAAAAAGCAGAGATATTACTTTGCCAACAAAGTTCATCTAGTCAAAGCTATGGTTTTTCCAGTAGTCATGTTTGGATGTGAGAGTTGGACTGTAAAGGAAGCTGAAGAATTGATGCTTTTGAACTGTGGTGTTGGAGAAGACTCTTGAGAGTCCCTTGGACTGCAAGGAGATCCAACCAGTCCATCCTAAAGGAAATCAGTCCTGAATGTTCATTGGAAGGACTGATGGTGAAGCTGAAACTCCAGCACTTTGGCCACCTGATGCGAAGAACTAACTCATTGGAAAAGACCCTGATGCTGGGAAAGACTGAAGGTGGGAGGAGGAGGAGACAACAGAGAATGAGATGGTTGGACGGCATCACCGACTCGATGTACGTGAGTTTGAGTAAACTCCGGGAGTTGGTGATTGACAGGGCGGCCTGGGGCTTGCAAAGAGTCGGACATGACTGAGCGACTGAACTGAATTGAACTGAAGACTCTGAAACAAGCGAAAGACATTTGCTAGGTGCCTATCCCTTCAGGGAGTGTTGGACATCACCCAGAAGGCCTGCTGGGGATTTTCTGGGTCACCAGGGCAATCCATCTCTAGCCCACTGTTAATTCACAACTCTGTAAAACTGACAGTACTTCCAAATAATTCTTATCCATACCAATGCAAATAAAATTTTACCTGCCTGAAATGAAAGATGATCCAAATGTTACATTTTATTGTTCTGTTAAAGTTTATCTATCAATAAATTTATTATAGCATTTCTGCTTTTTTATTCAGTTTTTCAAATACTTCTTTAATTCTATAAATTGAACAGAAACTATGATATATGGTCATTTTATACCTACATTCAATGCTTTTTAAACTTTTTGAAAATTACTCTTTAGCAATGATGATTTTAAAAATCACTCTGTTATAAACACCTAGAAGAGAGTTTGCAGTCACTCACAGCAACTGGTCGTGGTATAACCTACCAGGCTATGAATAACTAGTCTGTGCTGTTTGGGAGCCAGATTCTTGCAACACAGTGACAAATGGAAATGACATCACAGCAATCTCATCAGTAAAGCAAGTTACATTCTTGGTCTTTTATGTACCTCAGTGGGTATCAAGCCTTGAATCCCAACTGCATAGATACATATCATGCATCTACTTCTTAATGGATGCAAGTTACATTCTTGGTCTTTTATGTAGCTCAGTGGGTATCAAGCCTTGAATCCCAATTGCATAGATACATATCATACATCTACTTCTTAATGGATACAATGTAAATAAAATCCAAATAAATTCACAGAGAAAATCATATGACTATGTGTATGTGTGACAAAGAAAAATACAAATAAAAATACAGTCAGATCCATGCAACAAAAACCAGTGGGACACATAACCTACAATGTGAAGCAACCCTATTTGTTCAGAAAAAAAAATAATAATTTTGGTTGTAATCTGTTGGTCTTATCCTGTTGCTCTCGTCCTTTCATTTTCTGAGCTAGATAAGTACACATCTAAATTAGCAAAGCAAGGCACATACATTGAGGCCATTAAAAAAATAATTCTTGGCAACTTTTAAACTCCTCAAAATTGGGGACTTGAGGTTCTCTACTCATCACTTGATAAGACTGTCTTAAAAGAAAAACATTAGCAGAAAACAGGGCTGAATGATTCCACTTTACAGAAACAGTGAGTGGGAGTAATTGAATCATTCATTTTTCTAAATGTTATAAAAAAGAAAACACCCATCAACTTGAGAGTCAATAGGAGTTTCTTGACATAAGTAAATATGATGCATGAAAATGTATGTCCACTAACCATTTATGTAGCGAAAATCACAACAATTTGTTAAGTCACTAGTGTCCTGCTGCTGCTAAGTCGCTTCAGTCGTGTCCGACTCTGTGCGACCCCAGAGACGGCAGCGCAGCAGGCTCCCCCGTCCCTGGGATTCTCCAGGCAAGAACACTGCAGTGGGGTGCCATTGCCTTCTCCGCACAAGTGTCCTATTAAGACTTAAAATAAGTTTCTGTATTTATACAATGTGATTGAAACATACTTCTGAAGGCCTTGACAACTTTTCAGGAAATCACTTAAAATTTCATGCACATGTAAAACTGCTGCTGTTGAAACCACATCCGTGAGACACCAAGTTTCACGTCACTCCCATATCTGTGCAGGGACCCCCTTAATGCATAAGGTCTTCTCCTCCTCCTTTTCAAGGACTACTCTTTCCTTTGAGGGCCCCATCCACCCAGCTCCCCGCTGCTTAGAAGTCAGTCAAATTCAGCTTTGTAAAAACCCATCTTTGGGGACTTTTCCAGAGGTACAGTGGGTAAGACTCTGCTCCCTTGCAGGGGGTGCAGATTTGATCCCTGGTTGGGGAACTAAGGTCCCACATGAAGTACAGTGTGGTCAGAAAAATTAAAATAAATTAAAACTTTCCTTTGGCGGTAATTACCTTTACTCTGGCATTTCTCAGAAGCTTGAACAGACTAGTGAGCATGAGAGTCTCCAAGACAGGGCTGCAGTAACATACTGCCTCTCACATCTCAGAACTCCAAAGACTAGATTTTGGAAATTAAATTCCTAGGGAAAATGATGCTCTTGGCTTGGCTCCTGAGCTTCCTCCATCGGTTTATTTCTAAGCCAAGAGTTAGTATCCATCCAGGCCAGCCACATGCAGGGACAAGGGGGGCCTCACCTCCCAAGTGTCACCTGAGGACTTGAAGAACTTCCTGAGAATTATGCATCCATTCACTCACGGCCCTGATGTTCTAAGTCTGCATCATTAAAGTAGTGACAACCATGGGCCGCTACAGCGCATTGCCTCCCTTAGGAGACCTGGTTAAAACAAAAGTCCTCAGATGGCTCAGTTACCAAACAATAAAGCGGAGGCTTAAGTGCCCAGATGAAAGAAAAGTGACTTTCTGGGATAATTTTTTTGTTTTCTGTTTTAGTAAGCGAAGATCTTTCCAAAAGGTATTACATATTTTTTTTCTTCCTTTCCCCGTTAGTAAAAGTAACAGATACTCTCTGAATGGTATTAGAAAATATACACACAGAATAGAAAATATACACACAGACAAGAAAAATTACCAATAACCTCAGCCCTCAGTCAGAACCACTTACCATTTGGAAATTTTTCTTTCTAGCCTTTCAAACAAAAATCCTTGTCCTTCTGGCGTCCCAAAGATGTATATGGGCTTCCCTGAGAGCTCAGCTGGCAAAGAATCTGCCGGCAATGCAGGAGACCCTGGTTCAGTTCCTGAGTCGGGAAATCTGCTGGAGAAGGGATAGGCTACACACCCTCCAGTATTCTTGGGCTTCTTTTGTGGCCCAGGTGGTAAAGAATCTGCCTGCAATGTGGGAGACCTGGGTTCGATCCCTGGGTTGGGAAGAACCCCTGGAGAAGGGAAAGTCTACCAACTCCAGTATTCTGGCCTAGAGAATTCCACTATATATAGAAAGATAGATAGACAGATAGACAGATAGATAGTGGTGGTTTGGTCGCTCACTTGTGTCTGACTCTTTGTGACCCCATGGACTGCAGCCTGTCAGGCGCCTCTGTCCAAGGGAGTCTCCAGGCAAGAATACTGGAGTGGATTGCCATTTCCTTCTCCAGGGGATCTTTCCAACCCAGGAATCGAACCCAGGTCTCCTGCATTGCAGGCATGTTCTTTACCAACCGAGCTATGAGGAAACCCCATAAATAAATACTTTTTATTTCCTGTATACATTTTGTATATTTTTGGAATAACTTTGTATATTTCCTATAATCTTTATATATACTTTTGTTTACTTCTCACCTTATAAATTCATTCATTTTACAAATTTAGGACTATGCATACTGTTTTGTAATAATTTTTCATGTCACAATATGTGGATATGTTTCCAGACTAAAAAACTATTAAATATTCTTCTACATCTTAGCCCTCTGCCCCACCTCTATTTTGAGATGGTTGTCTGACTATTTGGTGGAGAATCAGGATTTCCTCCCAACTTCTAGTAATACTTTTTTATGAGTTACCCAGGTTCACTGTAAAATATTGGAAAATGTCTTTCAGTTCAGTTCAGTCGCTCAGTCATGTCTGACTCTTTGCGACCCCATGAATCACAGCACGCCAGGCCTCCCTGTCCATCACCAACTCCCAGAGTTCACTCAGACTCACGTACATCGAGTCCATGATGCCATCCAGCCATCTCATCCTCTGTCGTCCCCTTCTCCTCCCGCCCCCAATCCCTCCCAGCATCAGAGTCTTTTCCAATGAGTCAACTCTTCACATGAGGTGGCCAAAGTACTGGAGTTTCAGCTTTAGCATCATTCCTTCCAAAGGAATCCCAGGGTTGATCTCCTTCAGAATGGACTGGTTGGATCTCCTTGCAGTCCAAGGGACTCTCAAGAGTCTTCTCCAACACCACAGTTCAAAAGCATCGATTCTTCGGCACTCAGCTTTCTTCACAGTCCAACTATCACATCCTGTATACATGACCACAGAAAAAACCATAGCCTTGACTAGGCGGACCTTAGTCGGCAAAGTAACGTCTCTGCTTTTGAATATGCTATCTAGGTTGGTCATAACTTTCCGTCCAAGGAGTAAGCGTCTTTTAATTTCATGGCTGCAGTCACCATCTGCAGTGATTTTGGAGCCCCAAAAGATAAAGTCTGACACTGTTTCCACTGTTTCCCCATCTATTTCCCTCCTGACCTGCATACAGATTTCTCAAGAGGCAGATCAGGTGGCCTGGTATTCCCATTTCTTGAAGAATTTTCCACAGTTTATTGTGATCTACACAGTCAAAGGCTTTGGCATAGTCAATAATGCAGAAATAGATGTTCTTCTGGAACTCTCTTGCTTTTTCCATGATCCAGAGGATGTTGGCAATTTGATCTCTGGTTCCTCTGCCTTTTCTAAAACCAGTCTTTGGGCTTTATCAAATTGAGGACATAGATACATACTACTTTGTAATTTGTTTTTACTCACATTATATCCTAAATATTTTCTTACCTCCTTAAACACTTCTGGGGTTATTTCCTGATTTTTAGACAAAACAAGAAAAATACTCAGAATCCAGTTTAACATGATCATCATGAGGCAAAGGTCACCATTAAGAACACTAATTATTGTAATACATTGTAGCTCTGGATGCAAATCATATGTTATCAAATCAGGATAATGATGCCAGGAGATGCCAGTAAGTCTGGGCGGATTTATTTGTTTATGTTGTTTTTTAAAAGAGTTCTCCAATATCAAGCTCTCTAATCAGTGATCTCTTCCTCATGAAAGTAAAAGAGACATAAAACTTCAATCAGTTGACGTGACTGCCAAATGAGTTATTCTTTTTTTTTTTTTGTATTTATTTATTTTTTTCCATGAACTCCCAAACATGAACCCCCCTCCCACCTCCCCCCACATCATCCCTCAAACAGACTTTTCCCAAGTCATGTTCCTACTCTCTTAATAATCATAATAATAAGAAAGGGGAAGCAGATGAGAATGAGAAAAATTATGTTCCTGTTACTATGACTTGGGTGATTTCAAAACAACTCCTACTATTTCTGAATCACTAATGACCTGCCTCTTGAGAAATCTATATGCAGGTCAGGAAGCAACAGTTAGAACTGGACATGGAACAACAGACTGGTTCCAAATGGGAAAAGGAGTACATCAAGGCTGTATATTGTCACCCTGCTTATTTAACTTATATGCAGAGTACATCATGAGAAACGCTGGAATGGAAGAAGCACAAGCTGGAATCAAGATTGCCAGGAGAAATATCAACAACCTCAGATACGCAGATGACACCACCCTTGTGGCAGAAAATGAAGAGGAACTAAAAAGCGTCTTGATGAAAGTGAAAGAGGAGAGTGAAAAAGTTGGCTTAAAGCTCAACATTCAGAAAACGAAGATCATGGCATCTGGTCCCATCACTTCATGGGAAATAGATGGGGAAACAGCAGAATCAGTGTCAAAATTTTGGGGGGCTCCAAAATCACTGCAGATGGTGACTGCAGCCATGAAATTAAAAGATGCTTACTCCCTGGATGGAAAGTTATGACCAACCTAGATAGCATATTGAAAAGCAGAGACATTACCTATGGTTTTTCCAGTGGTCATGTATGGATGTGAGAGTTGGACTGTGAAGAAAGCTGAGCACCAGAGAATTGATGTTTTTGAACTGTGGTGTTGGAGAAGACTCTTGAGAGTTCCTTGGACTGCAAGGAGATCCAACCAGTCCATTCTGAAGGAGATCAGCCCTGGAACTTCTTTGGAAGGAATGATGCTAAAGCTGAAACTCCAGTACCTTGGCCAACTCATGAGAAGAGTTGACTCATTGGAAAAGACTCTGATGCTGGGAGGAATTGGGGGCAGGAAGAGAAGGGGACGACCGAGGATGAGATGGCTGGATGGCATCACGGACTCAATGGACGTGAGTTTGAGTAAACTCC
Source organism: Oreotragus oreotragus (assembly GCA_006410675.1). Taxonomy (NCBI): domain Eukaryota; kingdom Metazoa; phylum Chordata; class Mammalia; order Artiodactyla; family Bovidae; genus Oreotragus; species Oreotragus oreotragus. Next base: position 80,710 of record SJYX01015533.1, on the reverse strand, counting down.
GGGAGTTGGAGATGGACAGGGAGGCCTGGCGTGCTGTGATTCATGGGGTCGCAAAGAGTCGGACATGGCTGAGGGACTGGACTGAACTGAATGAAAAGTCGATGTCAACAGTTTCAATGAACTTTTTCTTTTCCACAGTAAGAAACACATATCCTTCATCACCTTCAAATTTGTATGTGAGTATTTGGAGCCAGTGTATTCCAACATCTGCAAATTCTCTCTCATCATTCATCAGAAGACAATTCAGCACTGGTCATGGCTCTTTCAAGCACTGTGACTTAACTGATTAACCAAGATCCATGTTTGAGGCCCAAGAACTCTGTGAGATCAGAAATGCTTTTTAAAAAGATAGGATCATCTGATGACCCTCTCACATAATGAATCAACTTCCTCATTAAATCTGTTCCCAAAAACACATTTGATATTCTAGAGGCATACACTTAAATCAATGAGACTGGTACTATCAGGCGAAGATGTTTACCAGAACTAATCTGTAACCCTGGCCCAAAACAATAGACAATACAGTTTTATAGTGGCCTCAGTGGATGTAGGCAAGTCATCTTTTTTATTGAGGTGTATTTTACTGAAGATAAGAAAGGGTTTGGAAACAATCAGCACCACAAACAGCAGGGAAAATCTATGCCCACCTCATCCATGAAAATTAAAACCTGTATCTGTCACACAATAGGCATTGAACAAATTTTCTGAACAACTGAAGGTTCTCAAACAATAACATCTTTCTTTCACCAAAATTCTTTGTTCCATGAGAACCATCAGGATTAATATATATGAGATTATTCAACCTACCTGTTATTCCACTTAAATCTGACGGGAGCTTGCACAAACACTTGCCAAGGTAACAGTGACAAGCCTCATCAGATGTGCCCAGTTTTGCCAGCACTATCAAACTGTAAATGGAGAAGGCAATGGCACCCCACTCCAGTGCTCTTGCCTGGAAAATCCCATGGACGGAGGAGCCTGGTAGGCTGCAGTCCACGGGGTCGCGAAGAGTCGGACATGACTGAGCAACTTCCCTTTTCCCCTTTCCTTTTCAAACTCTAAAAAACCATGTGCAAAATAACTTTTCTAAAATAGCCACAATCTTGTACTGTAGTCTCTTGCCTTGCCTTTTCAACTCAACTACATCAACCCTCCAAATGTCGCCCTTTAAAAGGTTAAAAACACTCATTAGAAAATAAACGCAGCTCAATCAAATACATTTGCCTGAAATAAACTGATAATACAAAGAAATGCCAATCAGCTCCCCCTACAAATAAGGGTGAAGTCTAGTAGGCTGCCAGTGTCTCTTTTGACTTTGAGAAAGTCTTTCCTGCCACCTCTGTGCTTCATGCAAAAAGGAGCACAATAAAGGACAGAAAGGGATGGACCTAACAGAAACAGAACATGTTAAAAAGAGGTGGCAAGAATACACAGAAGAACTATACAAAAAACATCTTCATGACAGAGATAACCACCATGGTGTGATCACTCACCTAGAACCTGACATCCTGGAATGCGAAGTCAAGTGGGTCTTAGGAAGCATCACTTAGAACAAAGCTAGTGGAGGTGATGAAATTCCAGTTCAGCTATTTCAAATCCTCAAAGATGATGCTATGAAAGTGCTACACTCAATATGCCAGCAAATTTGGAAAACTCAGCAATGGCCCCAGGACTGGAAAAAGTCACTTTTTATTCCAATCCCAAAGAAAGGCAATGCCAAAAAATGCTCAAATTACTGCACAATTGCACTCATCTCACACGCTAGCAAAGTAATGCAGAAAATTCTTCAAGCCAGGCTTCAACAGTACGGGAACCATGAACTTCCAGATGTTCAAGCTGGACTTAGAAAAGGCAGAGGAACCAGAGATCAAATTGCCAACATCCGCTGGATCATCAAAAAAGCAAGAGAGTTAAAGAAAAACATCTACTTTTGCTTTATTGACTACACCAAAGCCTTTGACTTGTGGATCACAACAAACCGTGGAAAATTCTTCAAGAGATGGGAATACCAGGCCACCTAACCTGCCTCCTGAGAAATTTGTATGCAGGTCAAGAAGGAACAGTGGAACTGGACATGGAACAACAGACTGGTTCCAAATCGGGAAAGGAGTAGATCAAGGCTATATATTGTTACCCTGCTTATTTAACTTATATGCAGAGTACATCATGCAAAATGTCGGGCTGGATGAAGCACAAGCTCAAATCAAGATTTCTGGAAGAAATGTCAATAACTTTAGATATGCAGATGACACCACCTTTATGGCAGAAAGTGAAGTAGAACTAAAGAACCTCTTGATGAAAGTGAAAGAGAAGAGTGAAAAGTTGGCTTAAAACTCAACATTCAGAAAATTAAGATCATGGCATCTGGCCCCATCACTTCATGGCAAATAGATGGGGAAACAATGGAAACAGTGAAACACTTTTATTTTTTTGGGTTCCAAAATCACTGCAGATGGTGACTGCATCCAGGAAATTAAAAGATGCTTGCTCCTTGGAAGAAAAATTATGACCAATCTAGACAGCATATTAAAAAGATGAGATATTACTTTGCCAACAAAGGTCTGTCTAGGCAAAGCTGTGGTTTTTCTAGTAGTCATGTATGGATGTGAGAGTTGAACTATAAAGAAAGCTGAGCGTCAAAGAATCAATGCTTTGGAACTGTGGTATTGGCGAAGACTCTTGAGAGTCCCTTGGGCTGCAAAGAGATCCAACCAATCCATCCTAAAGGAAATCAGTCCTGAATATTCATTGGAAGGACAGATGCTGAAGTTGAAACTCCAATACTTTGGCCACCTGATGCGAAGAACCGACTCATTGGAAAAGACCCTGATGCTGGCAAGGATTGAAGACAGGAGGAGAAGGGGACGACAGAGGGTGAGATGGTTGGATGGCATCACCAATGCAATGGACATGAGTTTGAGTAGGCTCCAGGAGCTGGTGATGGACAGGGAAGCAGGGCGTACTCAAGTCCATGGGGGTGCAAAGCGTCAGACACGACTGAGCAACTGAACTGACTGTGCTTGAGGATGGGTAGAGGGTGTGTGTGTGTGTGTGTGTCTGTGGGCATGTCTGTGTGTGTGTTTAACCTATAAAATAAGGATCTGGATCTGGAAGAGATGCTCTCTCTCATCTGTGATTTTGTACTCAAGTGATTTGCATTAAAATTTTTCCAATTATCCTAACTATTCCAAATTATGAGCAAGAGTTGAGTTTGATTACTGTTGATTTAAAAATTGCTGTGGGAGGCAATGTAGTATAATGACAAGAGACAAGTTTGAAATTAAGAAATGTAAATATGCCACCTAGTATAAGAACAGTAGATACATGTGGGGACATTTTTGGATGGCCCAGTGATAGAGGTCCCTAGTGGAATTCAGTGAGTGGGCTCCAGGGATGCTAAGCATCCTGAAAATGCGGGACGGACCCACACATGAGGTCCTCCCTTAAATCAAAGCTGTGAGCAACAGCGAAGAATCTGGATTTCAGATCACATGGTCTCTCAGGAGTTGTGACCTTGAACGACCAGTGGTTAAAGCCATTTAATTTTGAGCCCCAAGCTCCCTCAAGGTAAAATAGGAATATAATTACCAACCTCAAAGGTTTCTTTTGTAGACTAAAGTATAAAACAGCATGAGTAAATTTCCCACATTCTAATTCTGGCTCTATAAATGGTAGGCCCTTGTATGTTTCAGCTTAACCTCCTCCCTGTCCTTACCCATTAAACTTAGTAAAAAAAAAAAAAAAAGTGCAGGGTTTTGATGAGCTGTGGCTCAAGACATGTTAGTTATTATTATTAGTGCAGGGCTGATCATTAACAGGTATTCAATGGGTACTCCGACTCCATGGGCACTCAAGGCCATATTACAGAACACAATTATATTATTAGTATATTATATATACAATCTCAAAAGCTTAGTAACCATACCCATCTCAGATCACCACTAACAGGAACAATCAGTAAAAAGAAGTAGGGCTTGCACTTCAATGATATTAACTGACAGTTCAGCAAAGTGTCTTTCAAAACAAATCTGTATGCTAGTTTGTTTTTTTTTTTAAGACATACTAATGGCATTGACTAATGAGGCATAGCTTACACAAGGTTTCCAGGTGTGTCCCAAAATATAATTAATAGTTGAGAGGATTAACTGGCAAAGTCCAGGTTCCACGCCCACGGTCAAATACTGAAAAATCTAAACATAAACAAAACCCCATTATTAGCTTTTTAAAGCCCCTCACAGGCTGTGAATCACATTTAGTTTTGGAAAGATGGCGAAAAATAACAAACGCCATTTGCAGAAATGCCTTAACATTGATCAGAAGTTCAAGCCCCCAGCCCACTCGGCAGGTGGACGAGCATGGAGCTGGCAGAAAAACGGCTCAGGAACTGGCAACACACAGCACAGAGAAACAGCAGAGCAGCCACGCAGTCCTTCGGCTCTAATAAACCACAGGCTCCTCAGCAGCTGACGACGGCCCTTTAATAGACACTCAGCCACTGGCCACACTCCAGGATCACGAGGTTTCTCA
>SJYX01015533.1:51664-74734 GCA_006410675.1 Oreotragus oreotragus | reverse complement strand
GGGGGAAGGCGGGGGAGGCTGGGGGCTCAGAATCGAGATTGTATTCTGTCAAGGGCAGGGCTTAATCAATGATTAAATTGTATCTTCCTGAAATACCATTTGACTGAAATACTTTTAGGAGTAAATGTTTAAATAGATGTGATGTATTTAATCAGCATCTTTTCACAACTGCTGCCCTGGCATGATTAAAAACCATGTTAATCGAGCAAAATTCTCCAAAATAACTGATCTTTCATGCAATAGGTGTTCAAATTCTACTTTCACTAAGGCCAAGAGTAAGTCTTCTAAGATTTCAAATTTAACGATTCGTTGACAGAGAAGTTTGTTCTATACATACACTCACACAGTGAGAAGTAATGGGGACACAGAAGGGTACACCTCTCGTGTTAGCTCTAAAGGCATTAAGAGCTCGAAGCATGTCAGTGGCTTAGTCAATCCAACTCTGCGACCCCATGGACTGTAGGCCGCAGGCTCCCCCGTCCCTGGGATCCTCCAGGCAAGAACACTGGAGTGGGTTGCCATTGCCTTCTCCAGGGGATCTTCCCGACCCAGGGATCAAACCTGGACCTCCTGCATCATAAGCAGATTCTCTACTGACCAAGTCATCAGGGAAGCCCATGGTCTTCAGCGGGGCCTGGTAAATAAACTCTGGTTCTTCCATTCATTGGAACTATACAACTATTAAAACAAACGGGATAGATTTATATGTGCTGACACAAAATCATCTTGAAAAAGTATAATATTACACAAAGAAAACAGCAAAGCACTGAATAGTGTGTATATTTATGCAGGATGCAGTTACAGCAGTACAGTTCAGTTGCTCAGTCGTGTCCGACGCTTTGCAACCCCACAGACTTCACCACACCAGGCTTCCCTGTCCATCACCAACTCCTGGAGCCTGCTCAGACTCACGTCTATCATGTCGGTGATGCCATCAAACCATTTCATTCTCTGATGTCCCCTTCTCCTCTGCCTTCAATTCTTCTAAGCATCAGGGTCTTTTCCAATGAGTCACTTCTTAGCATCAGCTGGCTAAAGTATTGAAGTTTTAGTTTTAGCACCAATCCTTCCAATGAATATTCAGGACTGATTTCCTTTAGGATGGACTGGTTGGATCTCCTTGCAGTCCAAGGGACTCTCAAGAGTCTTCTCGAACACCACAGTTCAAAAGCATCTATTCTTCAACACTCAGCTTTCTTTCTGGTCCAACTCTCACATCAATATATGACTACTGGAAAAACCATAGCTTTGCCCAGACACACCTTTGCTGGCAAAGTAATGTCTCTCCTTTTTAATATGCTGTCTAAGTGGGTCATAACTTTTCTTCCAAGGGGCAAGTGTCTTTTAATTTCTTGGCTGCAGTCACCACCTACAGTGACTTTGGAGCCCAGAAAAATAAAATCTCTGTTTCCATTGTTTCCCCATCTATGTGCCATGAAGTGGTGGGACCAGATGCCATGATCTTAGTTTTCTGAATGTTAAGTTTTAAGCCAACTTTTTCACTCTCCTTTTTCACTTTCATCAAGAAGCTCTTCTTCACTTTGTGCCGTAAGGGTGGTGTCATGTGCATATCTGAGGTTATTGATATTTCTCCTGGCAATCTTGACTCCAGCTTGTGCTTCATCCAGTCAGGCATTTCACATGATGTACTCTGCATATAAGTTAAATAAGCAGGGTGACAATATACAGTCTTGATGTACTTCCTTCCTGATTTGGAACCAGTCTGTTGTTCCATGTCCAGTTCCAACTGTTGCGTCTTGACCTGCATACAGATTTCTTAGGAGGCAGGTCAGGTAGTCTGGTATTCCCATCTCTTTAAAAATTTTCCACAGTTTGTTGTGATCCACACAGTCAAAGTCTTTGGTGTAGTCAATAAAGCAGTAGATATTTTTCTGGAACTCTCTTGCTTTTTCCATGATCCAGTGGATGTTGGCAATTTGATCTCTGGTTCCTCTGCCTTTTCTAAATCCAGCTTGAACATCTGGAAGTTCATGGTTCACGTATTGTTGAGGCCTGGCTTGGAGAATTTGACCATTACTTTGCTAGCATGTGAGATGAATGCAATTGGGCAGTAGTTTGAACATTCTTTGGCATTGCCTTTCTTTGGGATTGGAATGAAAACTGACCTTTTCCAGTCCTGTGGTCATTGCTAAGCGCTCCAAATTTGTTGGCATATTGAGTGCAGCACTTTCACAGCATCATCTTTGAGGATTTGAAATAGCTCAACTGGAACTTCATCATCCCCACTAGTTATGTTTGTAGTGATGTTTCCTAAGGCCCACTTGACTTCACATTCTTGGATGCTTGCCTCTAGGTGAGTGATCACATCATTGTGGTTATCTGGGTTATAAAGATCTTTTTTGTATAGTTCTTCTGTGTATTCTTGCCATCTCTTCTTAATATGTTTTGCTTCTGTTAGGTCCATACTGTTTCTGTCCTTTATTGTGCCCATCTTTACATGAAATGTTCCCTCGGTATGTCTAATTTTCCTAAAGATATCTCTAGTCTTCCCCATTCTATTGTTTTTTTATTATGCAGGATATGTTTGTATTTGCATAGCCCATATATGAAAAATACACCCCCCAAAAGTGAAACTATCTCTGGAAAAGGCAAGGGAGGACTAAAACGAAAGGAGGATTTCTTTTATCCTTTTATGCTGCTTAGGAAGTTTTTTTAAACCATGTGCCTATTTTTAATTTTTTTGTTTTGTTTCGTTTCAGCCACAACATGCAGCTTTAAGGATTTTAGTTTCCAGACCAGGGATTGAACCCAGGCCCTGTGAGTGAAACCACCAGGTCCTAACCACAGGACTATCAGGAGAAACTCTTGCATTTCATTTTTTAATTAAAAAAAAGAAACAATATATTTAAGCGTTTTAAAGCAAAAGAGCAGATGCTCCCCACCTGTCAGTTTTCCTTTAATACTAAAGCCAACACATTAAACAATAAGCATGACCAAGGCAGGTAGATTTTTAAAAACAAAGTGGAAAATTTCAGTTCCCTGGTTCTCTATAAAACTGCTAACCATCTTTCCTAAATTTTAAGGGACGAAATAAACAATGTCCACAGACCCCTATAAGGAACAGGCCTATAAAGCACTTGAAAAGACCGTGTTTGTTTTCCGGTGTAAATAACTGAAATATCTCTGAATTTCTTGCCGCCTCTCTGGTGGGACAGGCTGTGGTGCAAACACAGTCTCCATAAAGCAAACATTACAAAAAGCATTCCATGGCTTGTTGACTGTCCGTTGTCTCGCAACCAAATGCTTAGGGGACTGACAGAACCTGCTCACATCAATAAACATCCACAGAGAGCTCACTCATCAATCAGAATCACACTGCGTGCTCTGCCAGCACCCCACACTTCGCCCAGCACCCACCGCTGCCACATCCGGAAAAGCTGCCAGCGACCGGGGAGCACACAGCTCCAGTCAACACCCCACCTGGCCCACTCCTCCCCAAAACTCAGGCCAGCCTGGTGATCCTGGACAACAGCTGTCATGTGTCCTAAGAAGGAAGGGATGTGGTCAGGGTCGCACCATGGCCTCCAAACCCCGGTTTAAACACAATCAGCTGTCTCTGCTCCTTCCTACACTATGCTCTTGGTGATACATGGCTTTGGAAGAATGAAAACAGCTCCTCTCTACCAGCTCCTAGTTCCCATCATCCCGGATCCATTCAACACAAGCTGTGTGATCTTAAAGAAAAAAAAAAAAAAAGGTCTCTTTGTTCCTGAATTTCGTCATCTGTGAAATGGTGCCAGTAATGCCACAGACCCACATACAGCTCAGAGAGTGGGGGCAACACAAGCAGGGCTTCTGGCACAAGGTGGCCCTCCGCGCGTGTCAGCTACTATCATCGCCAGCGTCTTTGGACACAATCCTGCAGAAGCCTCCTGTTTGGTCTCCTTAATTCCCTCTTCCTAATTCTAGTTTCTATCCAGCAGGAAAAGTAGCCTTCAGAGTGGGGAGTTTCAGGAAGGATGGATACGTGGATACGTATGGCAGGGTCCACCTGAAACTATCACGACATTGTTAACTGGCTATACTCCAATACAAAATAGAAAGTTTAAAAAATAAAAATAAAAAATAAATACAGGGAAAGAAGCAGGGAGGGATTTAATCACCCTGGTGACATCTACCCACTGAAAAGGGGGAACAGCCCCCACTTGTGCCAAACCCCTCCAGGGAGCCCTTTAACTCAGGACACTCTGGCTCCGCCCATACCACTCTCCTCCCAGAGAGGGGAAAGGCCTGTGCCACAGGCTCCCAATACTTCATTAAACTTTTCCCACCATAAATAAGAAGATGCCAAATAAGGACCACTCTGTGCCAGACCGAGCTCCATTCACCACGAGACACCTGCACTCGTAGCTGTCAACCAACAAGAAAAGTCACAGGCCCGCCCCTCTTCTCAAGTACTACAGTTCTTACAACGATAAACAGCTGGAAGACGGGAAAACCAGCTTCACTGTTGCCTCACGTGGAACCTTTGGAATTGAACAGAACCAGTGAGACTCTGAACAATAAACCTAAAGGTAACCAGATATTAGTCAAATTCCACATCGTTCAGTTGACCTGCTCAGACTAGATGATTCATCCATCTACCATCTAAAACTAGGCCTAACTGAAGAGTATGTAACTCTCGGTTACAAGTTTCACTTCTGGAAGCATCTCATTTATCTATGTGAATGTGAGCCCCTGGCTCTGCCTCTCAGGCTGAGAAAGCTGCTGCTAAAGTACTCAGAGTGAAAGTCTCCTGATACCACGCTCCAAAGAATTCAATTTCTAAGAAAAGTCTAACTCATTTTGCATTGGATAAGATGAAAAGAATGAAGGCTTCAAACAAGATGGGGGTTAGGGAAATAAAACTCAACATTTCCCTGATTTTCCACCACCCTTGCTTTTCCAGTGAATGCTGTTACGGTGGGCTAGAATAACTTAACCTGCAATATATGTGACTAAGATAAAAATCCCTTTTATCCTTCACAAGGAAGAGTTCACAGGCAGTCACTTCACTCTTCCCCCCAACCTTTTTTTAAACTATTATTTTCAATTGTGATATAATACACATAACATAAAATGTACCATCTTAACCACATCTAAGTCAAGTTCAGTGGCATTAAGAACATTCACATTGTTGTGCAACCATTACCACCATCCATCTCCAGCACTTTTTCATCAACCCAGACTGAAACTCTATTCCCAGCACACAATAACTCTCCATTCCTTCCTCCCTCCAGATCCTAGAAACCACCTTTCTACCTTGTCTCTACAATTCTGACCACTCTAGGTACCTCATATAAATGAAATCATATGATGTCTATCCTCTTTCAACTAGCTTATCTCACTTAGCATAATGTCTTTAAGTACATCCATATTGTTGCATGTATCAGAAGCTCAATCCTTTTTAAGGATAAGTAATATTCAAGCTGGTTTTAGAAACGGCAGAGGAACCAGAGAGCAAATTGCCACATCCGCTGGATCATGGAAAAAGCAAGAGAGTTCCAAAAAACCATCTATTTCTGCTTTATTGACTATGCCAAAGCCTTTGACTGTATGGATCACAATAAACTGTGGAAAATTCTGAAAGAGATGGGAATGCCAGACCACCTAACCTGCCTCTTGAGAAATCTGTATACAGGTCACCCTACCCCAGTACTCTTGCCTGGAAAATCCAATGGACAGAGTAGCCTGGTGGGCTGCAGTCCATGGGGTCGCTAACAGTCGGACAGACTGAGCGACTTCACTTTCACTTTTCTCTTTCATGCACTGGAGAAGGAAATGGCAACCCACTCTAGTATTCTTGCCTGGAGAATCCCAGGGATTGGGGAGCCTGGTGGGCTGCCATCTATGGGGTCACACAGAGTCGGACACGACTGAAGTGACTTAGCAGCAGCAGCAGCAGGAAGCAACAGTTAGAACTGGACATGGAACAACAGACTGGTTCCAAATAGGATTTTTTTTTTCCTTTCTTCTTTCTTGACAGTAGCATCCTAATGGCAATCCTTTACTTTTTTAACTCTAAAATGGTTGCATGAATTGACTTTTTTTCCACCTATAGTTTGCTAAGAATGTTAGCAAATCTGATTCTCATGAGTGTGTTAAATATTCATCTTCTGAGAGGTAACTATAATAAACATCTAAGATTTAAAAAGTTTTGGATACAAAAACCACCTTGTATTAAAATCTGAAACTGCCCCTTCCCAGGTACGGAAAGTACCATCTCTGAATCTTAGTTTTCTCATCTGTGAAATGAAGCTATACTCATTTGTTACAGTTGTGCGAGAACTGAATCACAAAATTGTATAAAGTACATATTAGCATGTGCCTAGCACCTAATAAACAGTAAATGAATGACACATGATGATAAGGAACAGGCAGGTTTTGTTATTACTAGAATACTACTAATACTAGTAGTAATACTAATGCTGAGAATACTTACTAAAAGATAAGTCACAAAAAAGATCTTTTATTTTGCCTTTTATATATGCATAGCCTTTCCTCGTTTATTCAGGTATTGTTCTACACAATTTATACATCTACTCCTCAAATCTCAAAGGTGTCACTGTAGCCAGGATAGTATTTTTCTTATATATAAACATATAAACATAAATATTCTTCTCCATTGTAGGCAGGATATCAGAAACTAAGCAATAGCAGCATAGCCCCAAAATGCACTTTCCAAAATTAGAAAAAGCAGTAAGAATAACTTGTCACAGAGTTCAAAGTATACTTCATCCAGTTAGAGAAAAAAGGTGGAAGAACACTGTGAGATCAGGTTGTTTTACTCTGTTCTTTTAATTAAAGAGTCAATGCCAAATGGTTATCTTCTGAAGTATGGCTTAGGCTAAATTTGCACACTATATTTAAAAAAAACAAACTTTACTTGTGGGAGCCTCTCCATGTATTTTTTCGGACTTATTTATTTATCTGACTGTGGCAGGTCTTAGGTGCTGCATGCAGGACCTTCACGTGGTATCTAGCTCCTGATCAGAGATCCAACCCAGGCCCCCTGCATTCGGAATACGCAGTCTTTGCCGCCAGACCACCAGGGAAGTCCTATCTCTAAGTACTTTTTACTTTACATCTTTATCTGGATTCTTGTTTAAATTCACAGGACCTGAGAGACAGACTTAGAAATCATATAACCACTTATAGTTAGATATGTTTTCGCTGACTTACTGATAAATTACAGTAACATACAAAACACTTGGGAACCTAAGGCAGGTGGAAATGATGTATGCATACTTCAAATTTAAGCAAGTCAAATAGATAGAAATGAATTTTAAAATAAAAGTCAAATTAAAAGGGTACAGATTCATCATCAAAATGCTTCAAGACTGCTCAGGGCGTGTACACATGTACATTAGGCATTCTAAGGACTTTACACAATTAATAGAAAAACATCTATTTCTGCTTTATTGACTATGCCAAAGCCTTTGACTGTGTGGATCACAATAAACTGTGGAAAATTCTGAAAGAGATGGGAATACCAGACCACCTAACCTGCCTCTTGAGAAATCTGTATGCAGGTCAGGAAGCAACAGTTAGAACTGGACATGGAACAACAGACCGGTTCCAAATAGGAAAAGGAGTATGTCAAGGCTGTATATTGTCTCCCTGCTTATTTAACTTATATGCAGAGTACATCATGAGAAACGTTGGAATGGAAGAAATACAAGCTGGAATCAAGATTGCCGGGAGAAATACCAACAACCTCAGATATGCTGATGACACCACCCTGATGGCAGAAAGTGAGGAGGAGCTAAAAAGCCTCTTGATGAAAGTGAAGGAGGAGAGCGAAAAAGTTGGCTTAAGGCTCAACATTCTGAAAACTAAGATCATGGCATCCGGTCCCATCACTTCATGGAACATAGATGGGGAAACAGTGGAAACAGTGTCAGACTTCATTTTTGGGGGCTACAAAATCACTGCAGATGGAGACTGCAGCCATGAAATTAGAAGACGCTTACTCTTCGGAAGAAAAGTTATGACCAACCTGGATAGTATATTCAAAAGCAGAGACATTACTTTGCTGACTAAGGTCCGTCTAGTCAAGGCTATGGTTTTTCCTGTGGTCACGTATGGATGTGAAAGCTGGACTGTGAAGAAAGCTGAAAGCCGAAGAATTGATGCTTTTTAACTGTGGTGTTGGAGAAGACTCCTGAGAGTCCCTTGGACTGCAAGGAGATACAACCAGTCCATTCTGAAGGAGATCAACCCTGGAATTTCTTTGGAAGGAATGATGCTAAAGCTGAAACTCCAGTACTTTGGCCACTTCATGCGAACAGTTGACTCATTGGAAAAGACTCTGATGCTGGGAGGGATTGGGGGCAGGAGGAGAACAGGACGACCGAGGATGAGATGGCTGGATGGCATCATGGACTCGATGGACATGAGTCTGAGTGAACTCCGGGAGATGGTGATGGACAGGGAGGCCTGGCGTGCTGTGATTCATGGGGTCGCAAAGAGTCGGACACGACTGAGCGACTGAACTGAACTGAAGGACTTTACATTTATTAACACTTTGATATCTATAAAGGGTTCTGATTTGGGTTCCATCAATATTATAAATGTATTTTAAATTATTCCTTAAAATTTGGACATTTTACTTTCTTTATATACTCCACTGAGAAATATTCAGGTAAAGCAATACTCCAAAACCTTAATTACGTTACTGGCTTCAGATATCTAGATGGTCTTCATCTCTCCATCTTGGCTAATACAAACTCATACTAGACTGTTTCTCCCACCCACCCAAACAAGTGGTTCAAAACATTGGAATGCCCTGATAATGGCATGTATTTCCGTTTATCCCATGGACGGAGGAGCCTGGTGGGCTGCAGTCCATGGGGTCGTGAAGAGTCGGACACGACTGAGCGACTTCACTTTAACTTTTCACTTCCATGCATTGGAGAAGGAAATGGCAACCCACTTCAGTGTTCTTGCCTGGAGAATCCCAGGGACTGGGTAGCCTGGTGGGCTGCCGTCTCTCGGGTCGCACAGAGTCAGACATGACTGAAGCAACTCTGCAGCAGTTCAGATTTAAACCAGCAAATTCTGTTTCAACCACTGTTACCTTATTTCAATTTTTTAAAAGATTTTTTGATGTGGACAATTTTTACAGTCTTTACTGAATTTGTTACAATATTTCTTTTGATTTTTATATTTTGGTATTTTGGCCTAGAGGCATATGGGATCTCAGCTCCCCAACCAGGGATTGAATCCACACACCCTGCGCTGGAAGGTAGTCTTAACCACTGGACCACCAGGGTTCACAACCATTACTACTTTAAACGGTTTAAAAATTATTTTCTAATTTCAAAAATTAATGCATATGGGCATATAATTTTTAACTCTTTCTTTGGTGTTGAAGATTTAATGAGTGATCTCAGCTGATGTTTTCAACAAACTCTTTAATCCTAGAAAGGCTCACGGTCAATGACTATTGTCACTGGCTCTCAGTGATCACTAGAGTCAGGTAGAAGGAACTGGGCTGAAGTTATTGCCCGATAAAATAAATCCCTGCAATTACCTTCACTACTTTAAATGACAAAAAGACTATACATTCTCCCCAAAGCCGTATGTTTTGAATACTAAGCTTTTCTCTGTGTCTCCACCTCCCTCTGAGTTTTCACTATGATCTGACCACCAAGAAGACACTGACGAGTAAGAATAAGAACGTCAGTGCTAACAAACAAGATACCCTGTTAAGTCACTGTGTTTATTTTTTCTTCCTTTATTGGTTTTTGAAATGTGAATCCCACCCGCAGAGGCGGCCACTGGACCTATAGGTGCTCCTGCCACTGGACCTGTAGGTGCTCCTGCCACTGGACCTGTAGGTGTTCCTGCCACTGGACCTGCAGGTGCTCCTGCCACAGTGGACCTGTAGGTGTATGTTTTCAACAAACTCTTTAATCCTAGAAAGGCTCACGGTCAATGACTATTGTCACTGGCTCTCAGTGATCACTAGAGTCAGGTAGAAGGAACTGGGCTGAAGTTATTGCCCGATAAAATAAATCCCTGCAATTACCTTCACTACTTTAAATGACAAAAAGACTATACATTCTCCCCAAAGCCGTATGTTTTGAATACTAAGCTTTTCTCTGTGTCTCCACCTCCCTCTGAGTTTTCACTATGATCTGACCACCAAGAAGACACTGACGAGTAAGAATAAGAATGTCAGTGCTAACAAACAAGATACCCTGTTAAGTCACTGTGTTTATTTTTTCTTCCTTTATTGGTTTTTGAAATGTGAATCCCACCCGCAGAGGCGGCCACTGGACCTATAGGTGCTCCTGCCACTGGACCTGTAGGTGCTCCTGCCACTGGACCTGTAGGTGTTCCTGCCACTGGACCTGCAGGTGCTCCTGCCACAGTGGACCTGTAGGTGTTCCTGCCACTGGACCTGCAGGTGCTCCTGACACAGTGGACCTGTAGGTGCTCCTGCCACTGGACCTGTAGGTGCTCCTGCCACCTCTGCCTGCCTAAAGCTCACAGCATTAGGACTAAGTCTGCAGCTCAGGTAAGTTACCTAACGGCCAGAGTCTCAGCCTCAGAACCCCAATCTCTAGAAGAAACCACGGCCCAGCAGCTCAGTGGCAGAGCCAGGCCTCCAGAATCCCACGCCAGGGCTCCTCCTCTCATAGACCTTTCACCTGCTGCCCTGGGGCCTGAGGCACGGCTCAGGCCACCCAGAGACGTCGCTTCTGACTCCTGATAGTTTACCCAGAGTTCAGCGGCACGGAAGTACTCTAGCTCACAGTTTGTCCCCCCTCCCCTTGCATAATTTGCTTTCATCAAACATCCTAACGTCCTTCACAGACGTCTCCTTCCCCGGGACCCAGCATAGGATCACAAATGCATTCAACTCTTAGGCCTCTTTCGTTTCCTTTAAACAGAAACAGTTCTGCAGCTTTTGTCTTTCAGGACACTGATATTTTTGAGAAACATATGCCGATAATGTTTAGAGAATACCCTTCAGTTTAGGTTGCTCTGGTGTTTATTCATGACTGGATCTGGACTCCTGACTAGGGTGTGACACCCAGAGGCATGCGACGCTCGCTATTTCTTACTGTGCGAGTTCCCACGTGCTCATTTGCTTCTGTCGTGTCCGACCCTTTGCGACTCCACGGACTGCAGCCCCCCGGGCGCCTCTGTCCACGGGATCTCCAGGCAGGAGTACTGGAGTGGGTTGCCATGCCCTCCCCCAGGGGACCTTCCAGACCCAGGGATCAAACCTGTGTCTCTCACATCTGCGTTGGCAGGGAGGTTCTTTACTACTAGCACCACGTCGGAAGCCATTCCTGGTGGATTTTGACTCCTTGTTTACAGTGTTGTCCAGTTTTCCCCAATGAACTATTACTTTTTTTTTTTTCCTTTTGTAGTCAATTATTAAATCTGTGAGGAGGACAATGACACAATGATTTCAGAAACCAACCCTTGCGTTTGATTGGTTAATAGTTACTTGCTGAGCACCTGCTGCCTGCTCGGCGTGGTGGTGGTTCTGGAGATGCAGCGCTGGGAAAACAGCTATATCCCTGCCCCCAGGAGGCTTACATTCTAGTTAGGAAGGCAGATAATGGGCAAGTAAATGAACCACACACTGTGCACCCTGCTCACAAGTGCTTCTAAGGACATAAAGCCAAGACAGGCAGGCAGGACTGGAGAAAGAGTACATAGAGTTGGTGTCGCTGTTGTGGCTTTGAGCCCAGGATCCAAAAAGGTGCAGAACCGTCTAAAGCAGCAATTGCATCTTGCTCCTTCCTGCTTAGAATCCAAAGAGCACCATGCTCTCCAGACATCCAAGATCCTGGAGGAGTGGCCTTGCCACATTCATCCCTTGTCCTCTTCTCGCGATGTAATCCACTGGCAGTAACATCTCTGCTTCCCTCAGTGTGCCCCTCATTCCTGCATCCCTCGCTCACATGGAGGAACTCCTCTCCTTGTCCATTTCCAGCATGTCTCCGGGACCCACACTTCAATACTGAGGACCAGAGAGGAGGAAGGAAACCTGTCCACAGACTACCATTCTTACTTAAAGCTTTTCATTGTAGACATTTTATACAAAATTTTTTATTATATCCAAGAGTACTTTGTTACATTTTTAAATTACCCTAGGCAGAGCACTTAATGAAACTTAATGTTTGATTTTTCCCTCTTCTCTGGATTAATTAAAGGAATTAATTTGCAGAGATAATTCCATATGATTCACACACAGACTAAGAAAATTAGCAGGCATTTCTTTAGCTTAGACAACTTGTAAATAAACATCATGAATATGTGAACACCCACGAGCAAGTAATGTAGAATTCCACCTACATAAATGGACTGAGTCATGCTTCAATCCAATTCAACAAGTCGCCTCTAAGTCCTTATAAGGTGCTCTGTTCTCTATTCGGCACCACAGGAGTTTTCAAAAAAAGGGTAGGATAGGAACCTCAGGTTCCTATGTTACAAGGTTAGACAATGTGGTAAGATGTTAAAATATATGGTACCATTAAAACTCTAGCCAAAAAAAAAAAAAAAACCCTTAGGACTATATCTTAGATTATAACACACAGTTATTTAAATAATTGCAATTTTAAGTAGGGGTATTTAACAAAATTAAAATTGCATGTCTTGCATCACTGTCCATTTTTGTTGTTTATATGTATATTCGCTGGAGGAAAGGCAGAGTTGGTTGGTTTTTAATTTGCTTAAACAGAGGTCTGGCTTTGTAGACAGTGTCTTTATTACATGCTGTATTTGCACTTTAGAAATGCCTAGCTTAGGCCTTGGGCCTTGCCTCCTCCCTGTCAACAGGAACGGAGGGCCTTCCACAGACTCCCTCCTCCCTGAGACACCTCTTACCTGACAAGATAGGAATCTGTGACTATGGCTGATTAGAATACCATTTACGTAGGTAATCATCTCTACTCCTTGTAAAAAAGAAGACTCTTAATTTCCACCTCCAACCTCTCCCCACACAAAGATGATTTCAGATGAGGAAAGAAAAAACAAGCTGAAACAGCAAGAGAAGTTGGGAAAGAAAGCTGCAGGTCCAGACTCATCCCATAACCGAGCTCCTGAGGGAGCTGAGGGGAGTCCCCACTTCAGGCCTGCTTCCTCTTCCCTGCCCACAGGACAGAAGGAAAACTCACCTGCACACGGACGCGCCTCCTGCCTTTTCCACTGGGAAGGTTCGGTTCTTTAGGTCTGCCTACAGAATGACAAAGATCTGCCCACATTTCACGACATTTTCCGAATGAGCTCTTCTTAAATTCACTAAAATTTCAGGATTCTGTTACTTAATACTGTGCAGATAGAAAGTTTTGTCAGGCAAGACTATTAGGATGAAAAAGAAAAGAAATGCCTTTCCTATTCCTACCAACCTCCAGATCTCAACTTTACCTTCATCCAGGTAGGTGGCCTTAAGACCTCACAGGCTTTTTCTAAGGAAGTAGCAATGTGCAAATTCATAAATGTACGTCAACTTTTCCATTTTAACAAAAGCTACAAACAGTGGATTGATTTGTTACAGGTCAGAAAATGAACTTATCATCCAAATAAGATTCTCAGCATAAATCAATTTCTCCCACTATAATGTAAATAGAAAGATACAGTTAAGCCCAACCTGAAATTAAACTATCAATATGAAACCATGACCAATATGAATAATGGCTGTTGAAGAAAATTCTTTACTAATTTTTTTTTGTCCACGCTGTGCGGCATGTGGGGTGAAGACCTTAGTTTCCCATCGGGGATGGAGCCCACGCCCCCTGTATTGGAAGCATGGAATCTTAACCACTGGACTGCCAGGGAAGTCCCAGAAGAAATTTCTTTTACACTTCATAGATTCCTGTGAGAAAAAAGCTACCCCGAGCGCCACCTGGCATAGGGAGGCACCACCTTTGAGACAATGAGAATCCTGTATTCCTTAGGGAGGTGTCAGCTCCACTTGTGATGCCTGCAGAAAGCTCAGCCTTGAGAATAAAAAGTTTCAGATGTTCATCTTCCTTTGTCACTGATTCATTACTGCCTGGGCCAGAGAAGGGAAATGAACTTGCAGGCTTGTGTGAAAACAACAAAATGCTGTTTTTCCAGAACAGCTGATCAAGAACGCACTGTCCTAAGTGCAGTGGAGTGCAACGTTCCTTCCTGGTTCCCAGCTCTCAGGGGAGCAAAGAGCAGCTCTTCAGGCTTGGCCTCCACGGAACAAAGCTCCGGGGTCGCCTTCATGCAGACACTGCCGCTTTGACAGCCTGGAATAACTGGGACCTTAGAGGCTCTGGAGGACAGAAGACTGCCAAGATACTTAAACATGTCCCTGCGTATATTTCACAGAGCTGATTAATAAGATCAGATAGGTTTTGTAATGAGAAAGAAAGGCAGCCAAGAAAGCTGAGTAACTTATACCAACATGGCTAATTTGTAGCTATCCACCCTCTTGTGTTCCTTGGAACCCAGAAGCATGTTATGTCTTCTTTGATTAGAGAGAAGATTCTGAATAAGATGGGTATATAAGTGGTGACAGGTTTCCTGTCTCAAAATCGGGACAGATTCTGACAAGTATAAACACACATCTAGAATCTAAACAGAATATCAGAAAGAAAAGACAGTCTCCACCTGCATTACAGGAGACGTGCGTTCGATCCCTGGGTCAGGAAGATGCCCTGACCCAGGGATGAGCATGGCAACACACTGCAGTATTCTAGTCTAGAGAGCCCCCACGGACAGAGGAGCCTGGTGGGCCTCGGTCCATGGAGTCACGGAGTAAGACATGACTGAGCGCCTGAGCACAACAAGCAGCAGGGCAGAGTCTCACAGATCCAGGCCGCGTCGCTGCGCTGCCTGCCTAGCAAGACTCCCAGGCGTCCTCCTCTGGGACTGAGCCAGTAAATCCGGGAGGTGCCTGAGAAGCTATATTTTTCACAAGCACCTCAAGGAGATTCTTACATTCTGGCAAGTTTGGGGAACACTGAATTGAGTCAATTATACTCTATAACACTTAGTTCTCTTTAAGACACTTCTACATTTAAATCCCATTTAGTAATACCATCAATCATGTTAAGCTTATAAATGGTAACAATAATGAGTATCTGTCTTCTCCTAACTCCTCAAATAATAATATGATTTTGGTAATATCCATTTTAAAGAAAGAGGTTAAGTAACTTGTGCAAAGTTACAAGCTAGCAAATGATGGTGGGAGGGAGGGTGGGGAGAGATTCAAACAGAGGTGTGACTCCAACAGCCGCACCCTTAACCATTACATATAGAACCTCTTCTTTCACAAGCAGAGATTGTTTACAAGTGGTAGCAACTGATTTAGAACCCAAAGTAAAAAAGATTTAGGCAACTATTTATGAATTGCTGCTGCTGCTAAGTCGCTTCAGTCGTGTCCGACTCTGTGCGACCCCATAGACAGCAGCCAACCAGGGTCCCCCATCCCAGCCATGTAGAGATCCAGGGATCCAGCANAGGGAGGGTGGGGAGAGATTCAAACAGAGGTGTGACTCCAACAGCCGCACCCTTAACCATTACATATAGAACCTCTTCTTTCACAAGCAGAGATTGTTTACAAGTGGTAGCAACTGATTTAGAACCCAAAGTAAAAAAGATTTAGGCAACTATTTATGAATTGCTGCTGCTGCTAAGTCGCTTCAGTCGTGTCCGACTCTGTGCGACCCCATAGACAGCAGCCAACCAGGGTCCCCCGTCCCAGCCATGTAGAGATCCAGGGATCCAGCAATAGCTCTAACAAAAGGTTTTTATTCTGTTCCGCCCTCAGATTTCGCCTTTAAGCAAGTTTGGATCCTGGTCTCCATACCTTTCCCCAGCCAGTGGAAAAGATGTAATAAAAAAAAGTCAATGACACCCCCCAAAAACATAATAAGCTCAGAGGAATTACAAAATGCTATAATTTAGCCCCCAGATCTGAACAATATATCAGATGGAGGGCTAGATGTTTATATTGATTTGTAAAGAACAAAAAAAGATGTGATGTTCAAATATTTTCATAACTGCCGTCTTCTATCACTTCTAACACTAAAAAAAAAAAGAAGAAAATCAAATTTTTCTACTCATCCTGCCTAGATTTAAAAAAAAAAAGACTTGATATCTCAAATGAACAGTGTCCCTATGCCTCTTCCTGGGCCTGGGTTAATTAGAAGTCACTCAAGTTTAAACAGGATACAAAAAATCAGAATGGAAAGAATACTCCTGATTCATTCAGTGAGTATTTATTGAGGGCCTTCTATATGCCAGGCACTGTTCTCGGTGCTATGGATATACAACAGAGAATAAAACAGACAAAAAACCTCCTGCCTTTAAGGAGCTCACATCCTTTTAAGAGGATATACACTCCAAAGAAATAAGAAAATAAACAGTTTGCCAGATGGTGACAGGTGCTACGGGGAGGCGGCTGCAGGGGTCTCCAAACGTCTCCCTAGCAAGGGGCTGTCTGAGCAGAGGCCTCAGGGAAATGGGGGGCAAGCCATGAACATCTAGGGGGAGTGCATCCCCAAAGAAGGAGAACTGCGTCCAGCAGACACTCGTCCATCCCCACCTAAACCACAATCCCCCCAGACTTTCTCTCTGCCCAGATACCACCCTTCTCCCAGATGCTCAGGACAGGACCTGCACTGGGCGCCTTCCCTTCCCTCGCATCTCCCCATCCCGTCAATCAAGGCGGTCCTGTGGGCTGCGCCTCCTAAATACTCATCTCCACTCCCCACTTGAGAACAGGACACCGTAATAAACCTGGATGGCTGCAGCAGCTTCCAAACTGCTCTCCCCATATTTTCTGTGCTTCTATCCCCGGAAATCTAAGCTCCAGTAAAAAAACCAGAGTGACCGCTTGGAAACACATATGCAGTTACATCAAGGCCCTTTTCTAGTTCAATGCTTCCCCCTGCTCTTTGGAATAAAATCTGGATCCTGTTAACATATACACACTGCTATATATAAAACAGATAATCAATAGGAACCTACCCTATAGCACAGGAAACTCCACTCAGTATTCTGTAATGACCTATATGGGAAGGGAATCTGAGGGAGAATGTTTATGTATACATTGTATGACTGAGTCACTTTCCTATACATCTGAAACTAACACAACACTGTAAATCAACTATACTCCAACATAAAATAAAAATGAGAATTAAAAAAAAATCTGGATCCTGGATGCCCAGGCCTGATGGCACACTCCAGCCCTTGCCTACCTCTGCAAATCATTCACATCCTTGTCCCCAGAGCACACCAGCTTCTGAGCCACCTTGGCCTTCCTCCAGTCTCCCTAACAAGCCTCGCTCCTTTCTGCGTTTGCCGGTGTGCTCCTTCTGTCTGGGGAGACGCATTCCTCATCTCCCCTGGCACACTCGCCTCTCATCCTTCGGACCTTAAACTGGAAGCCACTGCCCCGGGGTGAATTTCTGATCTTCCCATCACATGCAGTCCTACACTGCCCACTTATTATACCCTGCATTTCCCCCAGCACCATCACAACTATAAGTAAATCATTATTTCTATAATTTAATGGCTGCCCTGTTCCAATAAACTAATCTCTTTGGTGACAAGGACCACATCAGTTGAATTCATTTTTGCGTCTCCAAATGCCTTAAAAACAGCAGAGTTCAATACATATTTGGGAAGTTAAGCCTTCTTCCTCACATGTCTCTGTATTCTCTCTCAAGGAAAATGCGAGGCTGCATTTTTCCACTCCATCATCTACACCTCACAAACTTGTCTTCTCATGACTAAAGTTAGGAACTATGAAAAGGCCACGCTGGAATAATGAAGTTGCAAAGTGAGAAGTCCCGAGACAAAGTGAGAAGTTCCGAGACAAAGTGAGAAGTTCCGAGTGGAGCCATCTGGATCATGTTTGTTTTTTTAGTTTTGTTTCATGTTACAAAATTGTCTTCCTAAAGGGAAGCCCAGTTAAGCAGAGTTAAGCCCACTCGTCCGACCACACAGGACTCCTCAAGAAGCAAATTAAAGTAACAGAAAAGAACAGAGAACCCTGGGAGAAAGGACTTCCCGCTGGTTCACAGGTATCAGAATTTTTTCATTTTAATTAAAGCTAATAGGAGCCACTCGCTCTGTGACAAGAAGTAAAAGGACAGTGTCACAAGCCCCTCATATACCAGACAGTTCACAGCTAACGGTGGGCGGCTACCCTGAGCTGCACCCTCAGTTCAGTTCAGTCGCTCCATCATGTCAGACTCTTTCCGACCCCATGAGTCGCAGCACGCCAGGCCTCCCTGTCCATCACCAACTCCCGGAGTTCACTCAGACTCACGTCCATCGAGTCCGTGATGTCATCCAGCCATCTCATCCTCTGTCGTCCCCTTCTCCTCCTGTCCCCAATCCCTCCCAGCATCAGAGTCTTTTCCAATGAGTCAACTCTTCGCATGAGGTGGCCAAAGTACTGGAGTTTCAGCTTTAGCATCATTCCTTCCAAAGAAATCCCAGGGCTGATCTCCTTCAGAATGGGCTGGTTGGATCTCCTTGCAGTCCAAGGGACTCTCAAGAGTCTTCTCCAACACCACAGTTCAAAAGCATCTATTCTTCGGCGCTCAGCTTTCTTCACAGTCCAACTCTCACATCTATACATGACCACAGGAAAAACCATAGCCTTGACTAGACGGACCTTTGTTGGCAAAGTAATGTCTCTGCTTTTGAATATACTATCTAGGTTGGTCATAACTTTTCTTCCAAGGAGTAAGTGTCTTTTAATTTCATGGCTGCAGTCACCATCTGCAGTGATTTTGGAGCCCCTCAAAATAAAGTCTGACACTGTTTCCACTGTTTCCCCATCTATCTGCCATGAAGTGATGGGACCAGATGCCATGATCTTCATTTTCTGAATGCTGAGCTTTAAGTCAACTTTTTCGCTCTCCTCTTTCACTTTCATCAAGAGGCTTCTTAGTTCCTCTTCACTTTCTGCCATAAGGGTGGTGTCATCTGCATATCTGAGGTTATTGATATTTCTCCCCAGCAATCTTGATCAGGAACTAGACCCTTGGCAGAGTGCCTTCCCCACTCACCACCTCATTTAACTGAACTGAATCTTGGCAGCCACCCCATGATCAAAGTGACTTATCCCCAATCTGATCAAGGAGACCAAAGAAATAATGTCACTTGCTCAGGCTCACGGAGGTCTAAGTGGCACGACCCGGGCATCAGAAGCAGCTCTTTTAGGCTCCAAATCCTCAGCTAAGTGTGTCAATAGGGACACAGTGCTCTAGTACCAAGTGTGTCCAGAGTGCTGGTTCTGAGTGTGAGTGACTTGGCTGCTCTCGTCCCAGTTCCCCAGCTTACAGGACCAGAGAGGGGGTGGTGACTGGCACAAGATCACACAGCGTGATAGCAGCTAGGAGCAGCCAAGAGTTCCATCCCTGTGGGACTGCCCTTCTGACAGATAGTACCTCTCCTCATAAAAGATCCCCAAAACCCTCAGAATAAATGTCCCAAGTCGAGCTTTCCTAAGGAGTGCTATAATGTTATAAAAATCCTAAAGTAGCCTTTCGAGTTGAGCAAAAGCAAAACAGGACTTTATCACTCTCTTCTCTTGCAGCTGCCACTGGTCGGAGTGCACACAAGCAGCCCCTTGTGTCCTGCCACCATGCAGCTTTTCTAAGCAACAGAAGCCCAGGAACACAGAGGCCCTGGGCCCAGGCCAGCTGGAGCCATGCTAAACAGGCCGAAAAGCAAGCAGTTCTGACATCTCTTCATCAAACACTGTTCACTCTGGAGAAGCGATACACAATTTTGCACGCCCTGATCACGCTTCTTTCTGTATAAGAGCAAGTTCAGGAATAAGACCTGAACCAGGGAACCTGAACCTGTACCCTGAAACAGCCTCCTGATTTTTATGACCCCAGAAGCAAAACCATCACCGCATCCAGGTCAATGTACCATGGAACCCAAGCCCTTGCCCTCTTCCCAAGTGAGCCAGCAAACAGCCAACAGCCTGGTATCACACTGGTTACCAGCCAGCGTGGGCCCTGCCAGGCTGGACCGAGGCAGCAATTACACATGCTTGGTGTTTGGAAGCTCTTCTGAAAAGCAGCCCTACCGGGCCTCATGCCATCCTCAGGAGGGTCAAACCCCAACTTGTGAACACCCCGCAGCGGGACTCCCAGGAGAACTTCTGTTCCAACCAGGCCTCCAGACCAGTGGTCCCCTGGCAACAGGGACCCCCAGCTCAGCCCAGGATAGGGTGCAGCCCATGTCAGCCCCCACAGCAGAACCCATCAGGGCAACTCTCTGAGTGTCCTGAAGGTCGCCCACTGTCAGGAGCCCCCGCTGCGCAGCCAGAGCTACTGGTCACAACACACAAGTCCCTGGAGGGTGCTGTGTGGCAGCAATGCCAGATTTAAAACTGCGGTCACTCATTCCCTGAGATCTTCTTTTAAGCGCAAGTGAGAATGCACAAGCGGGCACCTCAAATATTCAAACAGTTAAACAATCTAAGGGTGTCAGAAGAGTCACCACTTGGTATGCTGCCCACATCCAAGGACTGAGCTGTAGGGGGTATAACTTGAAGTGAAGTGAAGTGAAGTCGCTCAGTCGTGTCCGACTCTTTGCGACCCCATGGACTGTAGCCTACTAGGCTCTTCTGTCCATGGGATTTTCCAGGCAATATAACAGTAGGACAGACTGAGCGACTTCACTTTCACTTTTCTCTTTCATGCATTGGAGAAGGAAATGGCAACCCACTCCAGTATTCTTGCCTGGAGAATCCCAGGGATGGGGGAGCCTGGTGGGCTGCCGTCTCTGGGGTCACACAGAGTCGGACACGACTGAAGTGACTTAGCAGCAGCAGCAGCAGCAGTCCTGGAGTGGATTGCCATTTCCTTCTCCAGGGGATCTTCCCAACCCAGGGATCAAACCCGGGTCTCCTGCATTGTAGACAGACGCTTTACCATCTGAGCCACCAGGGAAGGGGTCCCCATTGTCTTTAGGGAGGCAGGGTGATGCGGATCCCGGAGCCGCAACCTGGGCCAAGTTACGTGAGCTTCTGCTGCCGATTCCCCTCATCAGTAGACTGGGGCTAACAACAGATCTCTTGGTATCACCATGGAACATAATCTGAGAAAAGGAAGTCATCTGCTCGCGTGGTGAATGGCACAGAATGAACCACAAATTAAAGCTCATTTCCTTCTTCACTGCTGTCAGAGAACTTCCGTTAATATCATGCAGTCCTTTTCTTTTCCCCTTTTATTAATCACCTACAATCTTCCTTCAGAATTAACAACCCACATATATTCATAGTTTCCTTACGAATGTGTATGGAAAAGAATATCAAGATATATGTCCAAAGATGCTCACTCCAGCATTAATTGTGATCTTCAAAAAAAAGTAATACTTGCTCGCTAGAATTCAATTACAGCACTTGCAATAAACAAGGCAGTTCAGTGAGTGCTAATAAAAGGAAAGTACTTTAAGGTATGGGCTTCCCTGGTGGCTCAAAGGCGAAGAATCTGCCTGCAACACAGGAGACCGGGGTATGATCCCTGGGTTGGGAAGATCCCCTGGAGGAAGGCATGGCTACTGACTCCAGTATTCTTGCCTGGAGTATCCCCGTGGACAGAAGAGCCTGGCAGGCTACAGTCCATGGGGTTGCAAAGAGTCAGACACAACTGAGTGACTAACACTTTCACGTTCATAAATAAATACATTATATATACGCTAGCTTTGGTATCCAAATAATTTACCAGTGGGGAGAATAAAAGGAATAAGGGTAGGCAGATATAGTGCACAAAATAATGTCCCCATGGCCACATCCTGTGGACGGAACCTGTGACTATGTCACCTAACTCTGCAGGTGTGATAAATTATGGATTTTGACATGGGAAGAGTATCCTGGATTATCCAGGCTGCCCCAATCTAATCACATGGGTCCTTAAAATCAGAAACCCTTTCCTGGATTTGACTACAAATAAATGTCAGAGAGAAGATGGAGGAAGAGGCTACAGGCCAAAGAATAGTGGTAGCCTCTCAGAAGTCTCAGACACACTGATTCTAACCCGGAAAAGGCCAAGTCTCAAGACATGCTGATTTTAACCCAGTGAGATCCATGTTGGGCTTCTGGCTTAACGAAGCATTAAGATAATAAATTTGTGTTGTTTCGTAACAGTAACAATATGGTAAAAATTAATTATACCACCAATAGAAACTAATACAGGAGTAAAAGGGGTAATTTACTTATAATTTTATATCCTTCTAGTATTCCAGTATTTCTAGTATAATTTTATATATTCTTTCTGGTATTTATATCTATCTCTATTCTAGTCTGAATTTTTATATTATGACTTTAACTCTTATTTAACTGGGAAGGAAGAGAAGAAATTCTTTACCCTGCTTCAATGTTACGATTCCCTGATCACAGAAGCTTTCATTTGGCACTTGGCTCATTCTGCCTGAAAAACGGAGGGCTCTCTTTCAGGACCAAACAAAAGGCTACTTACAAGGCCCACCTGAAGCATCCCAGGTCAGGGCTTCCTCCTTAGGGGGTCTCTCCGGCAGCTGCACTTAAGGGGGCTGCACACAGCTCAGGTGGCCACGCTGGATGGTGAACTCCTTGAAAACAGAGCTTGCGGCTTATTTGGCTGTGCAAACCCAACACTCATAATAGGCATTACAAGTGGTTAATGATTAAGTGTTTGCTCTGCTGAAACACTAGATTGCATTAAATCTAACCTAGTAAGCCCTGGTTTTAAATTAACAAGGAGTCTTCTACTGGGAAAAGACTGCTGCAATCTCACATAAATTATCCATCTATCTGTTCCATAAAGGGAGAAGTTATATCCTTCAACCCCACAAATCAAGCAAAGAGTTCAGAGTTAAATCTTCCTTCAAAATCAAATTCTGACTTCGATTTACAGACGATGGTGGTTATTAAGAGATACTGCTTCAGAGCTCCACTGAATATTCAGTCTGAATCTTCTAATTCCTGCTATCAACATTTGTGAGTTATATTTAAATTATACTGGCTATAGTGACGAAATAAGCCTTCCTTCTTCCCATCCAAATCGAAACTTGGGTTTTCCCCAATACAATATTGTATCATTCATTCTGGGGGGGTGA
>SJYX01015533.1:0-31782 GCA_006410675.1 Oreotragus oreotragus | reverse complement strand
CTGAAGCAACTTAGCAGCAGCAGCAGCAGCTGAGTGACACAGACACTGCCATAGGATTAAATGTTTATTCGCCAGAGACAACCCAGTGGGTGGCAAATTTACAAGATAGTTAAGAAACACATGTATCTTTTCCACATACCTTTTTTTTCTCTTTAAGTCACAGAATTGCTAGGCTTTGTTTCTCTTTCTCTCTCTCTTTTTGGACATAATTTCATGTGTAGAGAAAAGTTGTAGAATAATAATATCAAGAATGCCATGTACTCTTTACCCAAATATCCACCTACTATTAACATTTAACACATAGAATCATTCAATCTCTGTCTCTCTACAGATACCTATATTCACTCAACATTTTTTTGTTTCTGTACCACTTGGAAAAAAGTTCCATACATCATGGCGCTAAATACTTAAGAATTTATTTCTTAACACTAGGCATATTCTTATATAACCATCATGTTAGTATCAATCTTAGTAAGTTTAATATTGATACAATACTTTGACAACCATCTTGTTAACCCAATAATGTGTTATACAGCATTTCTTTCTCCTCCAATTCCAGATCCAGTCCAGGGTGAGATTGCATTTAGCTGTCACTAATGTGAGACACATAGCTCTTTTTCATCTTTTATGATATGACACTTCAGGAGAAGATTTGTTGTTATTCAGTCACTCAGCTGGTCTGACTCTTCTGTGACCCCCTGGACTGCAGCATGCCAGGCTTCCCTGTCCTTCACAATCTCCCAGAGTTTGCTCAAACTCGTGTCCACTGAATCAGTGATGCCATCCAACCATCTCATCTCTGTCACCCACTTCTCCTTCTGCCTTTAATCTTTCCCAGCATCAGGGTCTTTTGCAATGAGTTGGCTCTTCTCACATCAGGTAGCCAATACTGGAACTTCACCTTCAGCCTCAATCCTTTCAATGAACATTCAGGGTTGATTTCCTTTAGGATTGACTGGTTTTATCTCCTTGCTGTACAAGGGACTATATAGTCCTCCCCTTCCCTGATAGCTCAGTTGGTAAAGAATCTACCTGCAGCGCAGGAGACCCCAGTTTGATTCCTGGGTCGGGAAGATCCCTTGGAGAAGGGATAGGCTACCCATTCCAGTATTCTTGGGCTTCCCTGATGGCTCAGCTGGTAAAGAATACACCTGCAGTGCAGGAGACCTGGGTTTGATCCCTGTGTTGGAAAGATCCCCTGGAGAAGGGAAAGGCTACCCACTCTAGTATTCTGGCCTGGAGAATTTCATGGACTGTATAGTCCATAGGGCCGCAAAGAGTCAGACACGACTGAGCAACTTTCACTCTCCTTTTCTTATATTAATAAAACATTTCCATTTTGACTTCTCTGACATTTCCTCATGATTTAATTCACCTTATGCATTATCAGCTAGAAAACTACAGAGGTGATGTTTTCTTCCCCTGGTGTCATAGCTGAAAGTATGTGAAGTCTAGGTCCCCCTCCCTGGCAATATAAATTTCGATCACCAAATCCAAGTGCTGTCCAATTTCTCCCCAGAAAATTATTTTTTCCCTTATAGTAAGTAATCTGTGAGGAGATGTTTTCAGACCATGAAAACATCTTGTCTTTCATCAAATTTCCCCTTAGGTTTAGCATTCACTGGTGATCCTTGCCTGGCCTGGACTTCACCACCATGGCTACAACACGCTAACGCCGCTGATGGCAGCTAAGTCACTCGCGATCCTCTCAAGTTCTGTCAGGTTTGGTTTTATACTTGGTTAAGATGGGTCTATGAGTTATGTCCTCAGTCCTAATGCATGACCCTTAACCCCTAGACATGGTTTTTCTGGTGTCTCAAGGGAATGGTTAAGGTGCTCAATGAAGTCTCTCCACGCTGGCTAACCCAGAACTCTCCATTTCTCTCCACACTGCATGACCCCTGCCAGGGCCGCTCTCTTTCCCACTCAGGAGAAACTGCTCTCTACTAGGTCTCAACCTGTATGGATCCACATCTCAGCTTCTGTGTTTCCCTCTCATAGCTCCCTCCTCCCCAGCAGCCTGCCATACAAACTTCAGCCTCTTCAGCAGCCCTGAATTCTGGAAACCACCAGGCTGTAACAGGCTTCTGCTCCTGGTACTCACACCAAGGAACGCACACAACAGGGAATGTGCTCCAGCAGAAAACTAGGGCAAATGTGGGTCTTACTTCATGCGGCTCTTCTCTCCAGGATCAAAGTCCTGGCTGCCTGTGTTCCTGGGCCTGACAGTAACTGCCTCGTGTGTCATCCAGGTCTCCAGTTTTCCAGAGAAGGGCAGGTCCAGCACCAGTTGCCTCTCAATTTCTCTAGATTCCTTCAATGCTAAGTGATGTTTGAGAGGAACGAGCCTGCTCCATTGGGAAGAGTTAAGAATCAAATGCTTGGAGCATATAACAAATGCTCTTTATTTAAACACTTCAAAGAAACTCTCTGATAATCTGTTTCTTAGAAATGTATGTGTTTACTTTTATTGCAGCACTGTGGCAAGAGAAACACTCTCTAGCAGTCAGGCAATTCTAAAAAAAATGCAATGAAATGACAGGAAAATGTCTCTACTGCTTCCAGAAAGCTGATACTCACTTCAGATAGCCAGCTGGCTATCACTCTGACATATATTTCCATAACTCTTCTTCTAAGTGGCACAATAAAACACCATAATCTAGCCAAGGAATCAAAAGTTAGTTGCTGTTCGTTTTTCTTCCTGTTTACGTGCATGTACTTAGGGGTGGGGAGAAGACTCCTTTTCAGATAAGTCATTTCCTGGCCTCCTTCCATTTCTATTCCTAACCACTGGTGAGAAAATAATCGGAAAAAAATAGTCCAAAGGGGAACTTGCAACCCTAGATACAAAGCTAATCAAAAGGAAATTGGCAACAAGAATAATATTTTCATCTGACATACTGTGGGCAAAGAGGAGTTCACCATTCACGAAAATGCAGAATAGGCCTTTCCCGGTACAAGCCAGCAGAATTGTGCTGACAGCATGCGTGCACATACACATGCACACACACACACACACACACATTTGCACACATGTACATACACATACAGCTTTCCATACAGTGTGCCAGGCAGAATGTGGAATGACCGCTTTCTGCTTCTCGAGTATACGTTCTCCATACTGGATATGCACATTGTGTGTGTGTCTGCGCTCAGTCCTGTCCGACTCTTTTTGACCCCATGGACTGCAGCCTACCAGGCTCCTCTGACCACGGAATTTTCCAGGCAAGAATACTGGAATGGGTTGCCATTTCCTTCTCCAGTGGATCTTTCCAGCCAGTGTTTCAGTACTGTGTATCGCCTCACACAGGGGAGGCGTCTTCCCCACACACAGGAGAGGCATCGGCGCCTCACAGACTTTGACTCTGAAGGAGGATATGCTACTTCAGGTCATAATAAATATCAGCCAGGCTCAGAGTCACTAATGCTGGGCTCTTGATACTTCTGAGGAAAACTGAAAACAAAACCAGAAAAGAACCAAAGGTAAATGAAATCCACAGGGATGAAAAGTATGAAACCCAAAGAGAGAGTTTAACCTAGGAAAGAGAAAATGAAGACAACTCCACACTTAACTCATGTTAAGCACTACTGAGAGCCATGGACAGCATTTTTCCATTTCCAGCAAAGACATCATATAGAAAATAATTTTAAACTTAAGTACTAAAATTTAAGCTTCAGTATGAAGACTTTCCCCAAAGCCAGAATTTTCAACAAAGGAATATGTAGCTTGTACACCCATGACATGCTTGCTACGATATGATAAACACCAAATATCCAGGGCTCTCACACTTGTACTCAAGTAGTACTGGTGTTTATGATTCTGCCTCAGAGAAGCTGTAATAATAACAGATAATGCAACTGTCTATGGGTGCTTTAGGCTAAAGGTCACACATCTCAGAGCTGAGATGACAGCTCTGTTGGTGATGTGGGCTTGACAGTTTCCCCTGATTCAAAGTCCTACCTCTTAACTACAGGGATAAAACTGAATGCTCCCCAAGTGGCTCGGTGGTAAAGGAGCCAGATGCCAGTGCAAGAGACAGAGGTTCGATCCCTGGATCAGGAAGGTCCCCTGGAGGAAGAAATGGCAACCCACTCCAGTATTCTTGCCTGAAAAACCCCATGGACAGAGGAGCCTGGCGGGCTATAGCCCATAAGGTCTCAAAGAGTCAGACACAGCTAAGCATGCACAACGCAATGCAACATGAGACTTACTATCTGTAAAATGGGATGGTACCTGCTTCACAAGGCTCTTGAAAGGCTCTGTAAGTTAAGTATAAAATATTTAGCCTGTGCCCACCCCACAGTAAGCACTTAGTAACTATTTATGATTGACAAATAATTTTAACTTTTCTGGGTCAACTTCTAATTATTCAATCTTGAATCAGAAACTAAACAGAGACTTTATTTCAATGAGGCAAATACCACTTCAGGGTAAAAAAAGAACTGCTCATGCATTCAACCATTCCACCCAGCCACATCCATCCAACCATTCCACCCAGCCACATCCATCCATTTCGTCAATAGACCTTTATGGAATGCCCACCACATGTAGAACACTGGGGCAGACCTGGGGGCAGAATATGAAGACAAAAATGACATGGCCCATAGATATGTTCAAAGAACACCATCATCTTATTATCCACCGCAGACACTGCAGGATACTCACTATGTGCCAGGAACTGTTCCAAGCACCTCAAGCACTCTGTGTGTGTGTGTGTGTGTGTGTGTGTGTGTGTGTGTGTTCTAAGCACCTCAAGCACTGTGTGTGTGTGTGTGTGTGTGTGTGTGTGTGTGTGTGTGTGTTATCGTTTAGTGGCTACATCATGTCTGACTCTTTTGCGACCCCATGGACTATAGCCCACCAGGCTCCTCTGTCCATGGGATTTCCCTGGAGTAGGTTGCCAGTTCCTTCTCCAGGGGATCTTCCCAACCCAGAGACTGAACCTGCCTCTCCTGCTTGGCAGATGGATTCTTTATCACTGAGCCAGCCACCTGGGAAGCCCGTGTGTGTGTGTATACTCTATTAATCCTCACAACAACTCTTTAAAGTAAAGACTATTTACTGTCTTCAATTTACGGATAAGAATCTGAGTCACAGAAATAAGTAACTTGCTCTAGCTGACATGGCTTGTAACTGTCAGAGTTCGGATTTAATCCCAGGCTGTCCAACTTCAGAGCCTTGGGCTCTTAACCACTAGCTATTCTGCTTCCTCCAAGGCCACGAAGAACTAGAGCGAGGACAGACTACAGGAAGGGCCCAGCAGGAACATAAGTAAAGTGCAGTGAGCGTGAGTGAGCTGTGCTAGCTAGACACCTAGCACCGAGCATGAGTCCTCGGCCAGGCACATGATTCCAGCCCAGGCTGAAAGCCGTCCACAAAGCGCTGACGCCTGCCACTCCGAGGGACCCGCTTCGCAGTGACTTAACACGCACTAAAGGGAAAGGGGCACGCTCGGAACCCTCCAATCTGGCCTTGAACAAGTTACTTGACCCTTCTGTATGCTTCAGCATCTTCACTGTAAGGAGTAAATGATATAATTTATATAGAGAACTTCGTTCTCGTATTTAGTGCTGAGGACTGTACAAGTAAAATAATAATATTCATTAATTAAATAATTGCAGATTTGCTTCAACACTGTCTTAAGCCATATGGGAAAATCCCAACAGCTAGATAATATCAGTTTATAAATCAAGAAGAATTCAAGCTACGGTATCTGAAATACACTGTGGATTCATTATTAATAAACATGAACTACTGTAACTTAAGAATACTATAAACCCGTGTTTCTAAATGCTAGGGAATAAGAAAAGTCTTCCATGCTAAGAGATGAGAGAGGCTGGTGTGTACTAAGGGCAGACACTGTTAGTCACTCCACAGATGTTACGCAGTCTTCAAAACCACTCAGAGGTTCATCAAAAGATCCCAATTATTTATTGACTGATTGATTTTTAATTGAAGGGTAACTGCTTTACAGAATTTTGTTGTTTTCTGTCAAACCTCAACATGGATCAGCCATAGGTATACATATATACCGCCTCTTTGAACCTTCCTCCCATTGCCCTCCCCACCCCACCCCTCTAGGCTGATACAGAGCCCCTGTTTGAGTTTCCTGAGCCCCACAGCAAATTCCCATTGGCTGTCTATTTTACATATGGTAATGTAAGTTTCCATGTTACTCTTTCCATACATCGCGCCCTCTCCTCCCCTCTCCCCATGTCCATAAGTCTGTTCTCTATGTCTGTTTCTCCACTGTTTCTCTGTAAATAAATTCTTCAGTACAAATGATCCCAATTTTACAGGTGAGGATTCTGAGCCTCTCGCTGGTTAATGATGGGCTCCACAATAAGCAGTGGAGACTGCTGCTAAAAATTAGAAGACTTACCAGTGAGGCAAGCAGGCTGGCAATTTCGAAATCAGGCAGTCCCTCCACTGAGCATTTCTTTGGCACCCACCGGAATGCAAACCAACTCCCATCCCCAAGATGTGTTCTGTGCTTTAAGGAAGACTTCCAAGTCACTGCTAAGTCAGGATATGTCTCCCATTAAAGTGACAAACTACCACGGGTCTCATTCTGTCACCCAATTTAGTCATCATGGCCCTTGGGAACAAGATCAGTGAGAGGATTTACACATTGCTAGAGCTTAGCTGGTAAAGAATCCCCCTGCAATGCAGGAGACCCTGGTTCAATTCCTGGGTTGGGAAGATTCCCTGGAGAGGGGATAGACTACCCACTCCAGCATTCTTGGACTTCCCTGGCGGCTCAGTGGGTAAAGAATCCGCCTGCAATGTGGGAGATCTTCCCTGGGTTGGGAAGATCCCCTGGAGAAGGGAAAGGCTACCCACTTCAGTATTCTGGTCTGGAGAATTCCACGGACTGTATAGTCCATGGGGTTACAAAGAGTCAGACATGACTGAGCGATTTTCACTTACACTTAACGGCTCTCCAAAAGCGACTAGATTTCCACTCAAGAACAAACTGGGTTCTAGAGCAGGGATACTGTGAAAATGAACATTGACAGCACTGCGCCAAGTATGTGTTTGGGGTGAGGATATAGAAGGAAAAGGTGAGTTGAAATATCCCTTTCTCATTTTGTCTATAGCAGAGGATCCTTATCACANCAGTGATTTAACACGCACTAAAGGGAAAGGGGCACGCTCGGAACCCTCCAATCTGGCCTTGAACAAGTTACTTGACCCTTCTGTATGCTTCAGCATCTTCACTGTAAGGAGTAAATGATATAATTTATATAGAGAACTTCGTTCTCGTACTTAGTGCTGAGGACTGTACAAGTAAAATAATAATATTCATTAATTAAATAATTGCAGATTTGCTTCAACACTGTCTTAAGCCATATGGGAAAATCCCAACAGCTAGATAATATCAGTTTATAAATCAAGAAGAATTCAAGCTACGGTATCTGAAATACACTGTGGATTCATTATTAATAAACATGAACTACTGTAACTTAAGAATACTATAAACCCGTGTTTCTAAATGCTAGGGAATAAGAAAAGTCTTCCATGCTAAGAGATGAGAGAGGCTGGTGTGTACTAAGGGCAGACACTGTTAGTCACTCCACAGATGTTACGCAGTCTTCAAAACCACTCAGAGGTTCATCAAAAGATCCCAATTATTTATTGACTGATTGATTTTTAATTGAAGGGTAACTGCTTTACAGAATTTTGTTGTTTTCTGTCAAACCTCAACATGGATCAGCCATAGGTATACATATATACCGCCTCTTTGAACCTTCCTCCCATTGCCCTCCCCACCCCACCCCTCTAGGCTGATACAGAGCCCCTGTTTGAGTTTCCTGAGCCATATAGCAAATTCCCATTGGCTATCTATTTTACATATGGTAATGTAAGTTTCCATGTTACTCTTTCCATACATCGCGCCCTCTCCTCCCCTCTCCCCATGTCCATAAGTCTGTTCTCTATGTCTGTTTCTCCACTGTTTCTCTGTAAATAAATTCTTCAGTACAAATGATCCCAATTTTACAGGTGAGGATTCTGAGCCTCTCGCTGGTTAATGATGGGCTCCACAATAAGCAGTGGAGACTGCTGCTAAAAATTAGAAGACTTACCAGTGAGGCAAGCAGGTTGGCAATTTCGAAATCAGGCAGTCCCTCCACTGAGCATTTCTTTGGCACCCACCGGAATGCAAACCAACTCCCATCCCCAAGATGTGTTCTGTGCTTTAAGGAAGACTTCCAAGTCACTGCTAAGTCAGGATATGTCTCCCATTAAAGTGACAAACTACCACGGGTCTCATTCTGTCACCCAATTTAGTCATCATGGCCCTTGGGAACAAGATCAGTGAGAGGATTTACACATTGCTAGAGCTTAGCTGGTAAAGAATCCCCCTGCAATGCAGGAGACCCTGGTTCAATTCCTGGGTTGGGAAGATTCCCTGGAGAGGGGATAGACTACCCACTCCAGCATTCTTGGACTTCCCTGGCGGCTCAGTGGGTAAAGAATCTGCCTGCAATGTGGGAGATCTTCCCTGGGTTGGGAAGATCCCCTGGAGAAGGGAAAGGCTACCCACTTCAGTATTCTGGTCTGGAGAATTCCACGGACTGTATAGTCCATGGGGTTACAAAGAGTCAGACATGACTGAGCGATTTTCACTTACACTTAACGGCTCTCCAAAAGCGACTAGATTTCCACTCAAGAACAAACTGGGTTCTAGAGCAGGGATACTGTGAAAATGAACATTGACAGCACCGCGCCAAGTATGTGTTTGGGGTGAGGATATAGAAGGAAAAGGTGAGTTGAAATATCCCTTTCTCATTTTGTCTATAGCAGAGGATCCTTATCACAAATAGTCAAATCAGTGACTCGCAAACTTATTTGTGGTTCTCCATGTGTCAGCTCGTCCACAACAACAACAACAACAATGAAGGCAGCAGGGAAGTTCACTGTATGTATGCTAAGACTCGCGTCTGCTTCTAAAACTGCCAGTGTATGAACTCCATCTTTGACCACAGAGTTCACATTTTGGTCACCACTGTATCCTCAGCACAATACATGGACGGGTAGACCACAGGACTCCAATAAATATGGGTGATGTTCACACCTAGAAAAATATAAAACCGTAGGGGAGGGAATTCCCTGGCGGTCCAGCGGTTAGGCGGGGAAGGCAATGGCACCCCACCCCAGTACTCTTGCCTGGAAAATCCAATGGACGGAGGAGCCTGGTGGGCTGCCGTCCATGGGGTCGCTAACAGTCGGACAGACTGAGCGACTTCACTTTCACTTTTCTCTTTCATGCACTGGAGAAGGAAATGGCAACCCACTCCAGTTTTTTTTTTTTTTTTGGAAGGAACACACTGAGGACAAAAACATGCCTCCCAACTCCTCTTGACTAATCAAAATATTTACCAATATTTTGAGATACTTACTGACCTAAAATGTGCCTTCTAACCTGCTATTTCAGAAACATGAATCATATACGTTAAAAATTTATAGCTAGAACTGTGCTTGGTCACAGCTGACACAATGAAGAACAAGGCTGGGCCAACTAGATTTTAATAGAGACACAGACTGTAAACAAATAATTACAATACCATATAATTAGAGCTTTTGGCAAAGGGAGCTGAGTGCGGAAGGGTGCAGAGGAAGGCATGACTAAGCCTGCTGTGCGTTTCAGTCCCACATATGAGGAAGGATCTTTCTTTTCCCAAAGTCCTTTGCAATTTCCTTGTCCAATTCTCATTTTTCTTTAAAGCAAAAAAGCAGCACAGTTTGTTTATATACTAAGTACTTTAAACAGTCACCATGCTCTTGAAACATCATCACATCCCCAGGAAAGACTGCACATTAGTATACACTAGTTAAATAAGAAGTTTCTCAATTAATGACCAGCCATACCATGGAGAAGGAAATGGCAACCCACTCCAGTATTCTTGCCTGGAGAATCCCAGGGATGGGGGAGCCTGGTGGGCTGCCGTCTATGGGGTCACACAGAGTCGGACACGACTGAAGTGACTTAGCAGCAGCAGCATACCATAATACTGGTTGCAAATATAATACAGGTTGCTAAAATACATACACAATTTGAGTGTTTATAAAAGCTGTATCAAAATTTTCTGGCCCTAATGTTTCTTCCCGAATTACTAGCTTTCTTATACCCAGTTAAAACTGTATGTAATTTTCTGTCCAAAAATCTTAAAGATACAAGCCAAATGAATTCTTTATCTAAAATCATCACCTCATCGTTAGCAGTTCATTTTATTGAATTATTGACATGCTACCCATCTGCAAGAAAGATCTGGGACAACATTCAATAAAAGATACATATGTACTTGGAAGTCACAAATATAAAGTAATGAAGTGAAAAAAGAAGTTGGTTTCCCAATTACAAGATAATGTTGCTGGTGTACTTGAACAGTAAAATTTCTACAGTCCTAATAGCCAGAGCAAAAGGGGAAATGAGGCAGGCCACAAAATTCTGATCAAAGGAAGATTAGAAAAGGGCCTTTCCCCTTAGGTACTGAGAAACAGAATCTTTTTTAAAAAAAAACAATGGCTTATCTAATACATGAAGAAGCAGTGTTACATGGCTCCTTATATTTTTACTATGAGTCTAATATTAAAGTGTACTTCAAAGAAGGTGCTCAGGGAGGCACTGATAATATCAAAATAAATACCTTCTCTTTCTATCAAGTTTAAAAGTACTAAATGTGGGTGTTCATGCTAAGTCACTTCGGTCATGTCTGACTCTTTGCAACCCCGTGGACTGCAGCCTGCCAGGCTCCTCTGTCCATGGAATTCTCCAGGCATGAATACTGACTGGAGTGGGTTGTCATGCCCTCTTCCAGGGGATCTTCCCTACTCAGGGATCAAACCCATGTCTCTTACGTCCCCTGCACTGGAAGGCAGGCTCTTTACCGCTAGCGCCACCAATGTACTAGATAAGATCACGGAAAACATCTTGTGCAGGAAGGTGTCACAGAGAAGTTGGTCCCGAAACAAGACCTTCTAGGAAAGACCAATATCCAAAATGCTTTCTAATGTAGCAGCACTAAAAAAAAGAAAGAAAGAAACACGCTATGAGGATAAAGTGAAATGAATACTTTCTCCCATACAAGAAAGCATTTGGCATCATGTACCAAGGGCCTTAAAGAAGCTCGTATCATTTGATGCAGTTCCAGTGTGAACCTATCTTAAGAAAATAATTAGAAATGAGTATAAACTTTTATACATCAATGTTTATCCCTGTTTTCGCAACTAAAATTCAAACGTTTCTAACTGATCAACAGGAAAATGACTTAAGAAACTGTGAAATAGCCACAAAACAGAATACTATGCAGGCTTTAAAAATTATAATCATGCAGAAATGCCTAAGATATTATATTAAATGAGGAAAACAGGATACAAGTATATCCTTATAACACACAAATATGTACACCCAGAAAAGGAACAGGCAAAATATACCATGTAAATTGACAAAATAACGTTTTTGCGCCTTCCTTCTTTGCTTATCATAGCAATTAGAACAGTTTCCAGCTCACGGTAGGCATACAGACATAGCTAAATGAACCGTTTTCACCATTAAAGACAACTAATACCATTTTTTAAAGTGTCCACTCTTTTTCATTTGTGCCCTGGCTATTCATAAGAAATATGTCAAACATTGGTTAGGAAGAGGTGCCTGGGGACTTCCCTGGGGCTCCAGTGGTTGAGATTCCACGTTTCCACTGAAGAGGGCACGAGTTCTATTCCTCATTGGGGAACTAAGATCCCACATGTGTACACTGTGGCTAAAAAAAAAACAAGGAGGTCATTGGGGAACTAAGATCCCACATGCGTATACTGTGGCTAATAAAAAAAAAAAAAGGGAGGTTCCGGTTGGGAACACTGCAGTGAAAACATCACTTATGGGGAGGGGGAGGCTCTGTCCCATCTGTCAGTAAAAAGCTCTCTTGGCAGGAATGATACTCATGCTCCTTTCATCCCTTTAGCAACATGAGTGTGACTCAAGAGTTAGGCTCCTGGGAATTTAGCGTCCTTGTTATCTTTAATCTATACCCTGATGTTCAGCAAACACTGACTTTCTAAAGTTCATGCCAGCTACAGAATTAAATGAGTCTACCACGCTTTAAGTATTCTCAGGAGCCAGAAAACAGAATCATACGAGTATCATTTATCTTGTTTTTCCACATTTGTGACAGGAACCAAATCAATGTATAATTATTAAAGAAAGGGAGAGGCTTTTAGATGCTTATTTTCTTATCTAAAATCACCTTGTGGGTAACGTGTTCCACTTGATTTTACTAGAGGTGCCAGTAACAAAGTTTTAATTAAAGGTTTATTTTTCAGGAATACTTTTCTTTTCATTCATTTCCCAGAGGGGTCTCATTTGATGAAAACAGGACAAACTGTTTGCTCTTGCTGAACTCAGAAGAGTTGAACATTTCAATCCCCTGGGTCAAAAAAAAAACCATTGTTGGCCCACTTCCTGTTACCAGTACCACAGGAGGACTTGACTGAGCTTTGAACTGTGAAGGTGGGGACTGCAGGGCAGGAGGAAGGGAGCCTGCGGTTCCATGATGAGCCTCAGAGGGGCCTGAGCCCCAGTGAACCTCCCAGAGGTCTGGTTTGGCTTGAGCTGACTCACTAAGGCTCTCGCTCGTGTCAAAAAAGAAAAAGAAAAGATGTACTGCCCAGAATTATCACTACTTGCATTTCTGCAGAATTTCCACATGCATTTTCACAAGATGAACACTCTCCTAAAGGGTCTAAAGAGTTTTTTTTTTTAATCAGAGCCAATTCCCAAGTGGCACAGTGGTAAAGAAAATCTGCCTGCCAATGCAGGAGGCTCTTACAAGAGACGTGGGTTTGATCTCAGGATGGAAAAGATGCCCTGGAGAAGGAAATGGCACCCCACTCCAGGATTCTTGCCTGGAAAATTCCATGGACAGCCCATAAGGTCACAAAGAGTTGGACATGACTGAGTGAGTTGAGTACACACGAACAATTTTTACTGAAAATACCTCTTTTCTACACTATCTTTCTATGTCCCTGGTCTCCCGTGTGGTGCCCTATAATGGAGTTTAAGAAATCAAACTCTTATCTCAGGGTGACCCCCACTGACCCCCCAGACTTAGAAAGTTGCTTCCGTGTTCCAGCCCCAACAGAACCACAGCGGCCAGAGTAGGTAGCCGTGGGCCTGCAAGCATCAGCTCCGTCTGACTCTCCCTCTTGGACGTTCCAGCAGGCCCAGGCCCACCGATATCTCAGCATCTCCAGGTCAAGGGGGTCAGCAGGAATCACTCCTGGCTCACAAGCCCCTCTGCTCTCCAGAACTCCTCCCTCCAGTGTGGGAGAGCACAGAGGTGTCAGGTGCGGCAACCAGGGACCCTTCCTCTACAGACTGCGTTAGCCGCCTTTCTATCCTGTTCTTTTCAAGAGGAAATGGCTTGGAAGTACTATATGCCCATTGTCTTATTAATAAAACTTTGAGGGAAGGGGAGCTTCACATAGTAATGTATACTAGTGTGTGTGGCTAAGTCATTCACTCATGTCAGATCCTTTGCGCCCCCATGGATTGTAGCCCACCAGGCTCCTCTATCCATGAGAATTCTCCAGGCAAGAATACTGGAGTGGGTAGCCATTCTCTTCTCCAGGGGATCTTCCCGACTCAGGGATTGAACTCACGTCTCCTTGCACTGGCAGGGGGATTCTTTACAACTGAGCCCTCTGGGAAGCCCAGTATAGACTCACTGAGGGGAAATCAGAAGAGAGGGACAAGGCACTAACATTACTAAGTATTTCGTGCCAACCTCTGTCATTTGAGATTTCAACAAAAACAGAATGCTAGACTATGAAGATCACTAAGCTAGACAGACACTCTTATTATCAAGCGAACTTGGACCTCACTCTACAGTGTTGTTCCCAGAGGAGTGAGGACATGCCACAGGTGGAGATTCTTTATTTCCCTGAGTGCCTCACCCACTCAAAGCCCTCAGCTCTAAACTCTAGCTAGAATGAGGATCCTCCCGACAAAAGGCCACCCTAGATTCACATACAAGAGTATCCATCTTCACCTAAATAGTTGTAAAAATCTTTACGTGAAAAAAAATAATAATAATAACTACAGCTAACTATACTTAGTAAACTCAGGGTTAACCCAAACCCAAAGAATGTCTTTAAGCTAAGACCTCCAAGCCTCAACACACTAAGTGTGAGATGTGAGGCACGGCCCAGGGCTGGTGGACACGCTGACCTGTCTCCTCTCACAAACCGGTTTCTCCCACCTTCTTTTATACTTTTCCCCATGCAGCCTGTTCATAGGAATAGTGTCCCACTGAGTCTATTCTAAGCAATGCTGCTGCAAAGTATTTCCTCAAAATAAGACCTAAATTCTTAACGGACTGATTCACTCATACAGCTCAGTGGCCTCCCTCTTGGGAATGGAAGCCCACCATGGACTAGGCCTTGGGCTGGAAACCTGGAGATGCTCTCACATGGGAGCAGGGGAGTCAAGCCTAGATTTAGTGGGTGTTTCCCAGCCACCCTAGGAGACATGAGTGTGCGATGGATCAGGAGGGAATTTCCTGAGTAGAGTCCCAAACCAGGCAAATACAGTCGTTATTAAGGTATTTGACTTAATTTATCTATATTCCTCTCCATAATACTGATACCCCTTCTTTCTTCCCAGTGTTTAATTGACCTTCACTCACATTATTCCTTGTGATCAGAACCCTCCTCTCATTTCCTCTGTACTAACTAATCCAGAATAAGACATGAGGAACTAATAGTGCCTCAGAACCACCAGGAATGTTTGGACTTAAAAATGATTAAATATTGAAATATTTGGATAACAGGTTGACAAAGCACCTTTTAATACATTTGATCATGTTTTTACTTCCTGCGTTAAGCTATTTAACCACAAAAATAATTACACATGTTCAAATTAAACCTTTTAAGAACTTAAGCCCCAAGAAAGAATTCCAAGTACTTGGAATTCAACCACTTAAAGATATTCCAAGCAAACATTTTGATTAATGCCTTTCCAGGATTTTTCCCTTTATATTTACTTATTTCTTTATTGAAAATGTTAATGTTATATATTCTATGACAGCCTATTTTTTACACATTTTGTCCCATGTCAGTATTTTTATTCAATACCACTGTCATGGTTACAGAATATTCCATTACACAGATGAATCATAACATACTCACCCAAGCCACCTATCTGGGTGGCTTCCAGCATTCAGTTTCAAACAGCGCTCACTAAGCATACTCTGAACTAAATCTCTGAACAAAGCTCTACTCATTTCCTTAGAAATTACTCCTAGAAGTAGGCTCACTGAGTCCAAGGAAGAACACCCTGTTTCTCCTGGGTCACAGAGCACCTTGGAAGGAACAG
This sequence comes from Oreotragus oreotragus, assembly GCA_006410675.1. Lineage (NCBI taxonomy): Eukaryota > Metazoa > Chordata > Mammalia > Artiodactyla > Bovidae > Oreotragus > Oreotragus oreotragus. Next base: position 16,405 of record SJYX01015533.1, on the reverse strand, counting down.
CTGGCCCCCTGAGTCATTTCCGTCTGCATTTCTCTCAGCGTCATGTGGCCGCCTTTCCCCAGTCTGTTCCTGTCGCCTCTACTGTTAGTCTAATTATTATCCGGTTTTCAAGATATTCAAATCCCAGGGTCTACGGGATATCCCTAGGTCAACAAGCTTTCTGGTGTAACTCTTAGTCTTTTAAAATGAGAGCTGATATCACCCTCTCTTTCGTGTTCCTAAATCTTTATCCATCTGTCATTTCTTTGACAGCTTTAGCTGAATGACTGATATGAGCACTCACCTAGGATGGTGTCCATGACAAAATATTGAACTTCCTGTCCCCACCCCCGTCTCATGATGTAATATTCAAGTTGCTTAGCATCACCCTGTTTATTTTGGGGAGACCAAGGTGTCAGTGGGGCAATAGACAGCGGTGCTTCTTTTCCATCAGCGTGTTTCCTGAGTGGAACAGTGGCAGCAGCTCAGGCTTATGGCCTGGGTCCTAACTCTAGTCTACAGGGTCCCATCGGGAAGGGCCATGCTGTAAAGCAGAATCCAAGAAGAGTGACAGCTCCACTGTCAGGGCACAACCGCCAGTCACAAAAATGGCTTTGACCATTTGTTTATTTTCCCGCCATGCAATTTAGCCCAGACTCCATCTATTAAGTAGCACAGATTCGTCACATGATAAACGCTAGGTCTGTTCTCAAGGAACCACTGGACAAGATGTGGGCAAACCCGAAGCTCAGTGTTTCTCTTGCGGGTGCGTTAGCATTCCAGACAGGACAATCCTTCATTGTGTGCAACCGTCCAAGGTCTGGGGGACACTCAGTATCCACACCCTCGGGATGTTCAGTGCTAAGATACTCACCCCTCATCACCACGACAACCATAAACGTCCTTACAGGTTTCTAAATACTAGGGTGGAGAGGGCTGGGTGGGGGGAGGGTGCAGAGGACACCATCAACCATTGAGAATCTCTGTTTCTTTTTGCTGAGATGGAATGAACACTTAGGAAATGACAGAAAACAATTATCAATCTGATATGGAATTATGCAAATTCTAAGCACCATAAAGGGTCGAGGGATCAAAGCAAGCTGCAGGCATGGGAGAGAGAGAGCTGCAACCTCTCTAAGGAGTCCAGTCCAGGGTGAAAGATTGCTGTGATGTGCTTTCTCACCAGCACCGAGGACTGCCCCCGCCGGTAAGCTGATTACACCAGTTACTGCAAGTAAACCACATCCTACGCACTTGGCAATGCCACCTTTAAAATGCTGCTATTGTTTCTGCCTTCCGACTCGGGGCAAGTTTTCTCCTTGCGTTCTGGGCTCTCAGGGAAGACAGGAAATCAGGAAGCCCCGCTGAAGGGGAAGGCCACTGCCAGCCTAACCCTGCTGGGCTGTTCCAGAGACCTAGATAAGAAGCACAGACCCTTCACTGCAGCACTGGCCCAAAGTTGCCTTGCCTGGTTCCTTTCTGCCCACATCAGCTGTGATCAAAGGACGAGTTTGTGCCCAGAGGACAAGCGTGTCTAAGCCTCTGGGAACAATGCCCTTGTTGATCTTCTGTACTCTGGTTGCATAAGGCCATTGACTGATTTCAACCTTGGCTACCATCAATATCTTCACCTTTTACCAGACGGTGCTGGCAGTGATATGTTGTCTGATGTCACTGTTACGCTCAGGTGAAACTGAAAAGGTCAGTGAATGAGGCGTCTTTTATAGATCCTGCTCAATGTTTGTTAATGATGTACTGTATACTAGGTATTATACAGCTGTAGTGCTAAGACTTATTTAAAATGCAGATTTCCAGGCCTCAGAAACTCTGCTTCAGTTAAGTTGAGGGGAACAGGAATCTGTAATTTAATCTATCCCTGGTGTTCCTGATACAGATGATCCATGAGAATACTTTATGAAACCTGGCCACAGAATGACAATAAACTAAAGAAAAAACCAGCTTTTCCTTGATACTTTGCATTCTATCACCTTGAAATGTACTCTTTATAGCAAAATAAAAACTAAATGATACTGGGTTTTCTCTTGAGAGTACCATGGAAACATATATACTAGCATACATAAAACTTAGTGGGAATTTGCTGTATGATTCAGGGAACTCAAACCAGGGCTCTGTAACAACCTAGAGGGCTGGGATGGGGTGGCAGGTGGGAGAAGGGTTCAAGAGGGAGGGGACACATGTATACTGATGGCTGATTCCTGTTGATGTATGGCAGAAACCAACACAATACTGTAAAGCAATTATCCTTCCATTAAAAAGAAATATTTTTTTTAAACTGAGATATCAACTTCATTCTGAGGAGATTAGAGTCCCTGTTGTAATGTACTTATGTACAGATATGGCAATCTTGCAATTAAAACTTGTATTTATGTGTATTAAAAATTTTATATTTTATTCTCCACATAAGTGCTTGATCACAAGATGAGCATTTGTTATACAAAGCACACTGATAGTAATTTTATTACCATATAATTGGACAGTTTTACTAATTTTTTCACTATTTCTTACTCTATCTTCATGGAAGATTATCTTAGGTAACCATCTGATTACCTGCATCAGACTACGTGCAAACTAAGGCATAAAGAGTTCATGCCAATGTCTAAGGATCAAAACAAGAACCTACACTTCTGGAATGCTCTATCTTTTCCTGCTAGACTGGAAAGGGCAAAGAGGTTTTGTGCCACCTGCCAATTCAGATGGGCCAGCAGACCAGAAACAGCTGCCTACACAGTAACTAAGAGAGCCAGCCCGAGAGAAGGGAGTCACAGCAGATGAGCAATGTCTGCCTCGAGCACAGGCGAGAAAAGAGGACACCTCTGTGCACACCTCTTCATTGGCAAAGACCCTGATGCTGGAAAAGATTGAAGGCAGGAGGAAAGGGGGATGATAGCGGATGCGATGGTGGGATGGCATCACCAACTCGATGGATGTGAGTGTGAGCAAACTCCAGGAGATGGTGAAGGACAGCGAAGCCTGGCGTGCTGTGGCCCATGGGGTCAGACATGACTGAGCGACTGAAAAACAACATCTGCACACACAGACCAGACCGGCCATCCCTCGGAAGGGTTAGAAGCAGTTAAACCGTTTGTAAATATCACTTCCTTCCTTCACAGGACAAATACCACTAAGTACACGCCAGACTCTACGCTGGGCACCAGGGATATACTAAGAGTGCTAAGTCTACCAGTGTGATGCAGGATGATGGTACCTAACCTAGGGCTTCACCTGACAAGACGATAGGTTAAGGGCTTCCCCAGTGGCTCAGTGGTAAAGAATCCACCTGCCAATGCAGAGATGCAGGAGACACGGGGTCAGTCCCTGGGCTGGGAAGATCCCCTAGAGGAGGAAATGACAACCCACGCCAGTGTACTTGCCCGGAAAATCCCGTGGACAGAGGAGCCTGGTGGGCTACGGTCCATGGCGTTGCAAAAGAGTTGAATGTGATTTAACAACTAAACAACAACGATGGCATTTTAAGGGAAGAGGTGAAGAAAAATAGAAGTCAATCAAATCTTAAAAGGTTGGGAGGAAAGTGGAAACGAATGCTATTTCTGAAGAAATGAAACCAAGCCAATCATGGCTGGATTACGCAGGGGGTGGTGTGTAGGCGGGGGTGGATGGCAATAGCCAGGTCACACAGGATTCTGAGATCACAGTTTCAACTGAAGATTATGGGACATGACAGAAAAGCTGAGTAATGCCTGTTTGTTCCCCGGTTTTGTTTTGGGCTGGGTTTTGGGGGGGAGTGGGAATCGCAAATTTGCATTCCAAGATGGGAAAGAGTCCCAGTAGACACAGAGAGCTGTGTTGACTGAGGTGACCCACGTGACCAGAACAGGTGAGTGGCCAACAGCTGGACAGAAGTAGGTGGATTTCAGATACTTTTTGAAGATGGACTCAATAGTGACTTGGTTTGGGAAAGAATATAGAGCGGCGGTCCCCAACCTTTTTGGCACCAGGGACCTGTTTTGTGGAAGACAATTTTTCCACAGACCGGGGGTTGGTTTCGGGATGATTCAAGCGCATTACATTTATGGTGCGCTTTATTTCTATTACTGTTGCATCAGCTCCACCTCAGATCACAGACATTAGACCTTGAAGGCTAAGGACCCCCGATATAAAGAATGAGAGGAAAGGAGAAGACCAAGATGCAGCTGGGATTAAAGTGCTTTGAACACATTCAACTGGAAAATCTACAAGGCAGCTGGACCAACCACGGCTGGGGATCTCAAGAGAGATTTAAGATTTGAAAATCTGGGGGTTTGTAGGCACAGAAGAAGAAAAGACCAAAAATACCAATCGTGTGTCTTCCTTTCCAATCTAGTTAAATTTTACAAGAGTTATGCTACTCCACCTGTAAAGACTTAACGCAACAGAAATGTTATCATATAACTGTCTGATTTTCTAAATTACAGCACTTAACTGCAGTTTCCACATCTCCTAACAACTTAATTCAAGCAACAAGAAAACTCTTGTTGTTGAAAATATTTCCTAAAGATTTTGTACTTTTCTGCCTTCTTACATATGGCACACCAACATAATTTTATCTTTCTCTGGAGATTAAATACCTTATAAACCCTAACGACATCCTCATAAGGGGCATTAACTGACATTTCAGAGCTTGGCCTATATGATGATCTCGAGCCCCTCCCAGAATATGTCCCCATTTGGTGAATGGGGACCACCTAGCTCTACTTGCTGTCATCTGTCATACTCCAAGTGCATAGAGCTGTTGTAAGTTGCCAGACTTGGATTCAAGGCTAGGAGATGGGGCCAAGATCCTTGAAACTGTAATAGAGCCATCCACTCTCAGGAGATCTGGGGGGATAAAAAGGCTTGTTGCAAATTCAATCAAGAGAACTAGAGTAGCATCTCCTAAAGTCATGACTAGAACCAACTGTAGGACTCATCCACCTTAAAAAAAAAAAGAAGACTGACATTTTCTTTTCTGATAAAATACAAATCTTCTAGGAAGAAGGCACTAAAGCTGACAGCTATTTCACTTCAAAGAGAATTTCTGATTTTTTTCCCTGCAAACAGGTTTTACTTGGAAAAGCTCAAGATGCTGGTGCATAGACATGGAAAAGGCTGCGTGTCTCACACCTTTGCCTAAAATCACTCTGGTGGAAACTGTTACTTTTTCTTAAAATCCTCCTACAGCCACCACCACTAACACTGGATTCTCAAGGCACTGCTTTGAAGTTCCAGCAACCAAATCAGACCTTGTGGGAAAGAGAGTTGAAGACAACCACACCCTATAATTTCTGCTTTTCATTCTTCAAAGACTTGCACTTCATCCAAAAGAGGTGCGTAAACAAAATTTTCCAGGTTCTGTGTGTCTAAATGCACAGAAGTGCACTTCATCTTCCCCTCCAAATTATTTTTAGACATTCAAAAAGATCTGACACACATATTTACAAACCACTGTTTGGAAGCGCTGCCACTCATTGAATTCTTAGACATCTGTTTAAGAATAGCTTGTGAGACACCTGAAAACTGAGAGAGAGAGCAGAGACACCAGAATTTCTACGCCTTCATCCATCTAGGCTAAAGCAGAAAATATGCATAAAAATATTTTTTGTCTGTAAATAATAAAGGTCAGAAGAGGGAGAATTTATGACTAGCATGAGTCAAAGTAAAATGGTTAAAAAAAATTGTTTTAAGGACCATAAAGAAAAGTTTGTGAGAAAACATAAAAGCTAAATATATTTAATATATAAAATGTATAAAACCATACATATGCATATTATATATAATGTATATTATATACATTACATATAAAAATATAAAAAGCTAGCTGTCTATAAAGTATATACATATATATCACAATGATATATATATTGTTCAGAAAGTCCCAATTTTATTTGTTAATTTGTTTTTATTTTTCAGCAAACATTCATGCATATTTTTGGAAGGGGGGTTAGTTATTGCAATGTAATGCCAACTGTGAAAGAGAATAAAGTTTTTTCTAATCTCCTAGTTTTTACTGTTTTTAACATCATCTGCCACCATCCAGACAGCACAGAGGAATTATGTTAGTACCGAAACCTTCCTGGAGACCAAGTGTTGACTTTCTGCAGAGCATTCAATGTTTCAAGGCAAATGGATATTTTCCATGACAACATGCTGCTGGAAAAACTGACTCTTAGCGGGGCTGGCAACCTGACTCAGGGGTGACTCTAAAGCTGAGGCTGATTTTCGTATCACTTGGAATCTCGGTGGGGAGAGGGAGGGTGCAGAGGCGAGGAGACTGAGGGCCTGAGACAGCAGCTCCAGCACATCCGAGCAGCAGGCCCGACAATCAAGCTATTTTAAAAAGCCGAGGCAAGTGGATATACATGTTACATATCTAGTCACAAAAAAGTATTAACCATGAGAACAAAAGGGTTTGGGGTAAAAATTCAAGTAAAAAGGAGTTTTCGTAGGGATATAACCTGCAGGTGAGTAAATCCCTGAAACAAAGTTGAGACAGGGATGTAACGTTCTACTTCGGAGGAGAAAGGGAGGGCAAAATAACCAGGCATGAAGTAGTTGCTTCAGCAAGGAGTAGATATAAAACACTGGCTCCCAAAGGGAAAAAGGGAAAAGTGAAAGTGAAAGCCACTCAGTCGTGTCTGACTCGTGGCAATCCTATGGACGGTAGCCCCCCAGGCTCTTCTGCCCATGGGATTCTCCAGGCAAGAATACTGGAGTGGGCTGCCATGCTCTCCTCCAGGGGATCTTCCCAACCCAGGGATCAAACCTGGGTCTCCCGCATTGCAGGCAGATTCTTTACCATCTGAGCTATCAGGGAAGCCCCTGGCTCCCAAAAGCCAAAGCGAAATAATCTGCATGTTGCCACCAAAACTTAGGGTGGTCCAATGATCATGTTTGTGAGCACACTTTACAGATAAGTTTTTAAAGCAAAACACTGTTTCACTTGACTTGATTCCAAATATCTTTTAACTTAAAAAAAAAAAAAAATCAGACCTACACTCACTCAAGTGACAGGAAACTAGCCAGTACAGGAGCGTCACAGGCACTCCCGGGGCATGCACCCCCAGATGTCCTGCACAGGCAGAACCGCCACGACCCGGACTCGCTTTCTATCAGAGACCATTCTGAGGAAGAAAATGACCCATCTGGATGGACAAGTGCTGATGCATCTATTTCTTAAATGTCTGCTGTGCTTACCTGCTATACTCACTTGTGCTGGCATAACTTGTAGGAATGTGATAATAAAACAACAATATCATATAACGGTTACTGAATGCTGGGCATGTCTGAAGAGTTACTAATTGACCCACTAATCCTCCCAGTAACTCTGAGAGGGTTACTTTTATTGTCCCTTTTCACAGGTCAGGAAACTGAAGCCCAGAAAGGAGAGGTGAGGTGTGCAGGTCACACAGGGAGCGGATGACCCACAGCGTCTACTCTTGCAAACACCGTCTCCGACGCTGGAACCCGGAGTTTCGTACCCCATACTTCTACCCCTAAACCTAAACACTCTATGAACCATGTCACAAGCCTGCTGCAGCAAAGGCAAGTCGGTTGAAGAGTTTTCTTCACTTCATTTGTGTTCCCATCTCTAAGCTAGATTCTCAGCTGCAACTAAGAGTTTGCTTATTCTCATTTCAGTTCTTTCCTTAACAGAAAATTAAATCAAAAGCTTTTACTGAAAAGCTAAGACAGACCCAATATATCAGGTCCAACTAACTTCAACTCCGCGAAGTAAACCTGAGATAGATCCTTTGTTCAACAATAAACTAAAATGCAACCTTGAAGTTATAGAGGGTGAAGGGTTCTGACCTGATGTAAAGGAGAAGGAAAATGAGAAAGTGTAAGCAGGGGCTGGAGTGACGCCCAGGGCGCCTGTAGCACACAGCCCCATGTTCTGAGAGCTCTGTCCAAACATGCCAGAAACCCTGAGGGTGGGAAGCCGAGGCAACCACCCCCCTTCATGTGCCCAAAAGGAATTGAGAAGTGTGTGCCATTTTTTTCTATTTATGTGCTCGATCTATTGAAATCACCTTCACCTTCCATTTGCAGCTGGTAAATAATTTGGTTAAATTTTCATAGGTTTGGTCTGAAAGGAGGAAAAGGAGATGAAAGGAAAGCAGCTGAGGCATGGGTGGTCGCTCTACGAAGATGCGTGCAATATTACCAAAGTCAAGCAAAGGGGAAGTGATGAGCTTCGAGGATGCCAAGGCAGCTGCTTCTCTGAAACACGTGTGGAGAGAACACTGGGGACCTGTTTCAACAGGGGAAGTTTTGTAATGTTACAGGCAATCACAGGGCCCCTCTGTGCCTGGCATATTTGAGATTCCTGGCCTTAGTGGAGCACAGAGGAAATGGTCATCCTCAACAGTGCTTTTAAAAATTCTTCTTCCTGTTCCTATAAGCAGTGAATTTGGAAAGATGTGCTGGTGTGTCCCTCATTGGTGATTTTGTTGTTTGGATGATATGAGAGGAGACCGAACGATTTCCTTTCTCGAGGATCTATATCATACGATTTTCCTGCTAAATAAACAGCACTCTGTAGCAACAAACACAAGGCATAGCCGTTGCAGCAAAATCCAGAGACAGAACTTTAAAAATCAAGACTGCGCAGAACACGAGGCACTTGAATTTCATCCCTTAGACCTACTAAGAACCACATGAGATAGGAATTTTTATCCTCATTAAAAAAAAATCTTGGAAGTTCTCTTTAACAAAATGTGGTTTCCACCCCATAGTGGGTGTCACTGCTCAGAAAAGAGCCTAACAGAGGCTCCTGGTTGATAGATACGGGCAGGTGGTCACATAAATGAGGATGACCTGGTTTATTAAATTCACTCACTCTCACCTGAAGAGGACTGATGCAGAAACAAAGCGAAGAAGAGCTACTCAGTGCTTCTTTTGAACCAAATCACAAATCACAGCATTTGAAGCTGGCTGAATTAAATAATAAAATAGGACTCTACCTCAGAATCAGGAGTAATAGGGCGATTTTTAAAAGTTCAGATCATATCACTAATTTAGTGAATATGCTTCCCTTTTAATAAAACAGGTAGATTCAAGTGTAAGAGCATTTATCGTCCTAGTTATATGCAAAAGAAATGATAAGTTCAAAATGCCAGCAACCAGTGAACAGTCAGTATTTGCAGGCTGATTCTCTCCGCAAGACTGTGGCTCAGTAAGTCTCTCTCCACCATCAGTTATCTCAGAAAGCATCACAACTTTTAAAACAAAACTACCACCAAAAGAGGATGAAGCAGGAAGTTCCATGGGAAATCATTATGAAACTGACTGGAGTCAGCCTATGAAAAGCAAATTTAAACTTCATAGCCCATTAACTTGGCTGGTGTAAGCTCCAACCTGGGCGGAGCTCAAGTTCATCTCTAACTCTTCTCCAAGAAAAGGAGAGACGCACACATAACTACAACAAGGCAGGTAGGTATTTAGGACAAACACTGAAAATTGTTTGTTTTTCAGTTAAGCATGTCCAGTGACTAGAAGAACCAGGGACCAACAAATCCAATGCAAATAACAAATCACAGGCTGGTCTAGCTAGCTGAGACACCTTTCTAATCACATTCATCTTCATCAGCTCCAAACTCTCTCCTCTCTGAACAAAGAAACCTGCCCACCAGTATCTTTCTTTTTTTTTTTTGACCATGCCACATGGCATGCAGAATTTTAGTTCCTGGACCAGGGATTGAACCTGCACCCCTGCAATGGAAGCATAGTCTTAACCACTAAACCACCAGGGAAGTCCTAAGACAGCCTGATTTTTTAGTTGTTTAAGCTTACTGTTTGTAAGCAGAATGCTTAATCACTAATTCCACTTTTTTTTTCTTCATATTATGGGAAAAAAAAAAACTAGTATATGCAAAAATCTCTGATGGGCTAATGGTCCCTTAAGTGTCCCACATTTCTGCACTATTTCTCCAGACACCTGTTTCTAACAGCCTCCCAATGAAGCAACTACAAATTCTGACCCCTCTAATCTGCATAGGGCTGCCAAACTAATTATCCTAACGCACCACTCTGCTCAGCCCTCCTCCTGAACACAGAGGCAAATTCTATTTGCTATTTGTTTGCAAGGCTGGACATCTAACCCCCCCCTTATTTCCTACTGCACTTCCTTCCCAACCCGCCAGTCCAGCCAGACTCCTATACTATCAACCCCTAAACAATGCTCTCCTTGACTTACAAGCATGCTGACCACTCTGCCACTCCGAAGCACTCCTCGACCTGGGAGGCCATATTATTTACCACTCCTGTTGGCCACCTGCTTCTCTTACCCCTCCTCCTCAGCATCCTTTGACAACTTTTACTTCTGCTCAATCCCTAAATGGACAGCCACCTCCCAGGATCCTACCCCTTTCCCTTCTTCATTTAAGTAGCAGAAGTTTGTGAGTCAGAAATGGAGGCAGTGCTGTCTTACAAGGAAATTTCAAAATTACCTTTGGCCAAAGAACAGAGGATGGAAAGGTGGACGAAAAGTAACTTTACACTGGGGACACTTGACAAGCATTATCTCAGTCAAGGGATCAACGTCAGTATCAACAGTGGTAAGACATGTTGACACCATGTACTGTAGATACAGTGAAAATGGATAACCCAGTCAAATCATGAAAAAGCATCAGACAAATCCCAAATGAGGGACATTCTATAAAATACCTGGAAAAAAGCAGCACTCCTCGAAACTATCAAGGTCATCAAAAATGAGTAATATCTGAAAACAACCATAATCTAACACTCTAGGACTTTAAGGAGATAGGACAGTTAGCTGTAACATGACACCCTGAATGGCATACTGAGTCTGAACAGGGATGTTATGTAAAAAATTAAGGAAATTCGAATAGAATGTGGCTTTAGTACTAATACTGAATCATCAGTTAATGACAGATGTGCCATACTAATATAAGATGCCAGCAGCGGGGAAACCGAGCAGGGGGAACATACAGGAACTCTCTGTATTGTCTTTGCAACCTTTCTCTAAATCTGAAACTAATCTAAAATTAAGTCTGCTCTGAAAGACTGGCTCCTCCATCTTCCCTGCTGTCGTCCAAAATGTCTCTTTCTGTTCTCTCCTCTCCCATTCCCTTGCTCGTCACCCTCTCTAGTCTTTATTCCCCAATCCATCCCCCACAGCGTTGTCAGGATAAGATTTCAAACGCACACATCTGAGGATAGCGCCTTCCTGATCAGAGCCCTTCAACAGCCACCACCTTACCTCCATCAGGAGCAGCATGCCTTTTCCGTAGAGGCCCAGGCAGTAGGAACTTCTAGGTGGGCAGGCCTACCCTCCTCTGCAGCACTAGAACAGCCATGAAGCCAGGGGAGCAAACGGCCGAGGCTGTGTTCCAACAAAGGCAGGCACAGGACTGGATCTGGCCCACAGGGCACACGCACAGCTAGTGTGTCAAACTCTGGCCTAGTGAATCAAGTCTAAACCCTTACACTAACACTCCGGGCATAACCCACAGGACCCCTAACCCTTCTCTCCAGATGAGCCCTCCTTCCTTTGGCTAAGCTCTTTGCTCCTACATGGATGCACCCCTGCTTCTCCTCCAGCTAGATGAATTAGGGGCCCTTTTCTGGAAAGGGTCTTCAGATCATTCCACACAAGAAAACTTTCTCCCTTAGCCTAACTCCATCCCGACCCTTGTAACTCATCTGCACAGTATCAGTGAAAATATTAAAAATCATCATGGTATCATTCAGTGTTGTGTATTTGTTCAGAGTAGTTCTTTCAAATCAATTCCAAGTATGTTTAAGTTATTAAGTAACAAAAAGTCAGTAAAGGCATTCCCCCATGCCTTCCAAAGACTAGCAGGTAATAAATACTAGTACCTGCTTATTAGTACTATACTTCCTAAAGTGTGTTACAAGTACATCATGGCATGTTAATAGGTGTACCCTTAAAAGGAAGTGCTTTTAAATCAATTATGTCTAAGGAATTCTGGGTTCAACTAAGTTAAGCAACTTTCTCTGTCCTAGGAATTATCAAAGCCTTCATTGTACATTGTGAATCTCCTTAAAGAGGGCTATATTACACAATAACTCTCAAATCTGTTAGACCATGAAATTTTTTTCACATTTTTAGCATCTGTGTCCTGCAGAACAGTTAGGGAATTGTTGAAATTAAGCATACTCCTACAAGGTGGACTGAAAGTACTAATTCTTTCTATTTGTCACCATGGTAGGCTGAACAATGCAGGGCCCCCCACCCAAAGACATCTATGTTTCAATCCCAAGAATCTTTTCATGTTACCTTACATGGGAAAAAAAAAAAGACTTTGCATGTGTGATTAAGGTTCTTGAGATGGGAAAATTATCTGGATGGGCCCTAAATGCAAACAAAGGTATCCTTATAAAACAGAGGCAGAGGGTGATCGGACAGTGGACAGAAGGAAAGGCAACGTGACCAGGAGGCAGAGACCAGAGGACAGAGGCCACAAGCCAGGGAGTATCAGCAGCCACCAGCAGCTGGAAAAGCCAAGGGACTGCCTGTCTCCTGGGGCCTCCAAGGGGAACACAGCCCTGCCAGCACCTTGAGGTCAGCCCAGTGAAATGAATTTTGGATTTTTAGCCTCCAGAACTGAAAGAAAATAAATGTGTGTTGTTTAAGTCGCCAAGTTTGTGGTAATTCATTACAGCAGCCATAGGAAAGTAATACAGCCACGCACCTATCACGATGCTGTGCTCTTTGCTGAGGTTAAGCATTTCTAAGTGAAGTCAAATTAGCCCTGTCCACAATAGGTCACAGTTAGCCTTAGCTAGTGAGGTTTCCAGGCTTTCCTGGTGGCTCAGTGGTAAAGAATCCACCTGTCAATGCAGAAGACACGGGTTCGATCTCTGGGTCTGGAAGATCACCTGGAGAAAGAAATGACAACCCACTGTAGTATTCTTGCCTGGAAAGTTCCATGGACAGAGGAACCTGGCAGGCTGCAGTCCATGGGGCTGCAAAAGAGTCAGACATGACTTAGCCACTAAACAATGACAGAGTGAGATTTCATCATCCATTTAAGGGAAACAGGTTGAGCCAGTGGTCAGGAATCTGGACCTGGGTTAAACCACCTCAGTTCAAATGCCAGCTCTAACATTTACCAGTTAATTACATGACCTCAGTCAAGGCATTTATCCTCTTTGTAACTCAGCTGTCTCATCTGTAAAATGGGACTATTTTCATAGATTTGCTCTGTGGATTAGATAAGATTATGTATAAAAAGCACTTAGTTTTCTGGCACATAATACTCACTCAATAAATGAAAATTACTATTATTACATTACAGTAATATTGTGACTTAGAGGCAAAAAAAAAAATCTGCTTTCAACTCCAAGCTAAATGTCATATTCTTTTATTTTCAGTTTAGCAAACTAAATATCTTTACCCAATTTCTAACTTAGGACATTTAAAATGACCTCAGCAGGGTAAGGCAAGTGGAAAAGTTCATGCTGCCTCTCTGAATCATGGCTTTTAAAATGAGACTTGATAAATTATGACAGCTAGTAGCTCTAAGACAAGCGCTTAGTGTCATGCGTTAAAATCATGTCGTTCATTAAAAAGCCTACAGCTATTTTTCTCTTGTAGGGGCTATCGATATTAGTTAGTTCAAAGAGCCAGCAAAGACGTATTTTCTTAATTATTACGCTGCTGATGCTCAATTTGCTAGTCTTTATCTTAATGTGTGGTTATGCTTACATTAAGAGCAACAGATGGAATGATTCTGATGGGCCCCAATACTGGGATGTCACAAGGCCCTTGAACACAGCAGAGAGATAAGGGTCGTGGCGTAATGTAGAAAAGTCCTCCCAGCATGTCTTTCACCTCTTGGTCTCGCCCCACGTACCACTATTCTCTGCAGACAACCTAGGCACCACTGGCTGTCACGTTCTACAGTGAGACCAGCCCACGTGAGTGAATTAGGAGTTCCCATACAACGAACCTGATCATAAATGATTGGCTCACCATTGATCACAGGTGCTTGAGACACAGAACTTCAACTAAAGTTGAAGAGAGCCTTTAAGAGACTTCTATGAAAATGCAGGAATCCTTAGCAAAATTAGTATTTTAAAACTAGTTCCGTAGTTTAGTATTTAACTTTATTTATTTTTTTGTTTAATTTAATATGTAATTTATTGTTGTTTTTTTTTTTATTAATTTTTTTACACGAACTCCCAAACATGAACCCCCCTCCCACCTCCCAAAACAGTCAAAGCAGGGCTGTAGGAAGAAACTAGGAATTTTCTGAAAAAAAGAGAAAAAAAAATCATACCACCTTCACTCTCCTTTTGGGCGTCACAATCAAGAATTCTTAAAAAAAATTATAGTTCAAGCAACTTAATCTATAAATTCCCTAGAATTCTGGTGAAGCAGGATGGGCCATGACTTGAATTTGCATGAGCAACCAACAGATATCATAAGAAAAATGATCACGATCTCCTTAAGACACAGGAACTAAGAACATCCAACAAAGGTGGAAAAGGGCCTCCTCAACTTCTGGGGGCCATCACAGGTAGGCAGGGCACCCACTGATAGAGCACAGAAAATGGACCACAGATGAACGGAGAACTGCCTGGTCACACGGGACAAGGACGCAAAAAAGTGTCATCAACACAACCAACAAATTTCACACCCCACCACGCCCCTAAATGCCAGTTCACCATGGTCTGCCCCATGAATGATAAAGGAGACAGCCGAGCTGGGGTCAGCTCGAGGGACTAGGCTTGGAAGAACTTAAAGGATCTTGAGTCACTCCTGGGATCTGCAGAGAGAAACAGGGACTTAGCGAGAAGCACAGAGAGCAGGAGTCTCAGAGCACGGTCGGTGGGAGTTCTACACCCTCACAGTCCATCCCCTCACAACTGAGGAGCTACAGAGGCACAAGTCACACTAATGAGTTATGGCAGAACTGGGGCTGTGGGGAAAAAAAATGAAAATAAGTCACATCTCTGACCACATTCAAGACAGAGAGATAGCATCACCGGCTTGGCGGTGACAAACAGATGCACAGCATACAGTATACACGTCAGCAGACACACAGCCAAGCTGTCCTGGTCTGTTGATCGGGGACCACCAAAACCTCAGTGAGGTCTGCTAGTTCAAGAAAGTTAGCTTCAACTACTGAAAAGGTTAACAGTTAGGGATTTTTAAGAAGCACTTCCTTTATTTTAAAATTTTAAAACAGAGGTGGCAAACCCAAACGCCAGTGGAGTCAGGCATGCAGAGCAAACGGCTGCAGCTGGCAGGTATGAGGACCGAGACGGAACCTCCAAGCAGGCAGCCACTGCTCAGCCCAAGGCCACTGCGGCCGAGGGAGTCGGGGTGCGGGGGTGCCCAGAGATGGCTCCAGGCTGCCGCCAGCACAGGCCATTAGATAGTCACAGAACCACTGACTATCTGCTTGCTTTCCTTTTAAGACTATAAAAGTCATGAGTGAATAAAATATACTTTCAAGAAATAGAAATGAAGTGAAAATCCTCGCCCTTGACTCCCCCAGTGGCTAATAGATTAGATCACTATGTATGCTTCTTATTCTAGACACACAAAATGTTCTACAAGTTGTTTCACTTAACAATATGTCATGGACAGTCTTCCGCATCAGTACAAGCAGATCTACTGCATTCTCCTTACCGCAAGTATAGTTAGAATACAGAATTTCCATGCTAGCAGATGACTGCAGAGTCTCTAGGCTGATCCCTTCCCTTCTGTGATGCAGTCCTTCAACCACACAAGAAGTCCCCAGATCCTTCAACCACACAAGAAAGAAGCAGAGCCCCTCAACATGGGGTGACATCGGCAGTGTCACCAGTATCACATCATCATCTCAGCTTTTCAGAAGAGCAGAGCTTCCAATATGGGACATGAAGAGCAAAAAGAGAGCTAAAGTATCTAAGAACAAGGTAATGAACTGTAATCAGTGAAGAAACTCACAGCCATCAACTTTGCTTTTTTTTTTTTTTTAATTATTAATAGCAAATATCTGCAATCACTCTAAATTCACCCAAGTTACTTAGAATTCCCTTAGCAATCAAGTTCTATCTATTTCCAAAACACACATGAAGTGGAACCAACGGATCTTTTCATGAAATTCACCATCTTCCTGATCCAGGCCTTAAAGAAAGAGGGCAAGGCTTGGCTCCAAGTAAGCTGTTTACTCCAGCCATCCATAAGATGCCAATTCCTGGACCTTGGGGGTAAATCCAGAGGGGAACTAGTGGAATAAAGGATGTGGTTGAGGCCTTTGCCTCAGTTCAGTTCAGTTCAGTTCAGTCGCTCAGTCGTGTCCGACTCTGCAACCCCATGAATTGTAGCACACCAGGCCTCCCTGTCCATCACCAACTCCTCGAGTTCACTCAGACTGACGTTCATCGAGTCCATGATGTCATCCAGCCATCTCATCCTCTGTTGTCCCCTTCTCCTCCTGCCCCCAATCCC
>SJYX01015531.1:16770-27735 GCA_006410675.1 Oreotragus oreotragus | reverse complement strand
TGACTACTGGAAAAACCAGAGCTTTGACTAGACAGACCTTTGTTGGCAAAGTAATGTCTCTGTTTTTTAATATGCTGTCTAGGTTGGTCATAACTTTTCTTCCAAAGGGCAAGCGTCTTTTAATTTCATGGCCGCAGTCACCATCTACAGTGATTTTGGAGACCCCCAAAATAAAGTCAGCCACTGCTTCCACTGTTTCCCCATCTATTTGCCATAAAGTGATGGTACTGAATGCCATGATCTTAGTTTTCTGAATGTTGAGTTTTAAGCCAGCTTTTTCACTCTCTCACTTTCATCAAGAGGCTCTTTAGTTCTTCACTTTCTGCCCTAAGTGTGGTGTCATCTGCATATCTGAGGTTATTGATATTTCTCCCGGCAATCTTGATTCCAGCTTGTGCTTCATCCAACCCAGCGTTTCTCATGATGTACTCTGCATAGAAGTTAAATAAGCAAGGTGACAATCTACAGCCTTGACGGAGTCCTTTCCCTATTTGGAGCCAGTCTGTGTAGATCACAGCAAACTGGAAAATTGTTAAAGATGGGAATACTAGACCACCTGACCTGCCTCTTGAGAAATCTGTATGAGGTTCAGGAAGCAACAGTTAGAACTGGACATGGAACAACAGACTGGTTGGTCCATTAGGGTTGAGAACTTTATCCTTTGGTTAAGAATGAAACACACAATGAAGTGAACTGGGAGAGCAAAGATCAGAGGCAACCCAGATTTTGGGGTCACTTGTTCCTGTCTTATATTGCTCTTTCCTAGCAAAACCCTATCAAGGTCTCATCCACTTGGTTAGCTTTCCAAATTTTTGAGTCACAGGAAATGGGGTGTCACCATGGGTATGAATCATAGAAGCTGTGGAGAATGTATACAAGTAAAAGAAGTCACAGTGGAACCGTAGCAGATACTTTGATGGGTTCTAAAGGAGAATGGGGCCTCATACAGTATTTCATACAGGCACTGGAGAAGGCACACAGCTGTGGGGTGGTACCTCTTGACCTCTTGTCTCTAAACGGGCTCCTCAGAGCTGTGGGGCCGTCCCATCACACGCCTCTTGTCAGCTCTCATTCCCTAGAGCTAAGTTTCTTTTTTTTTTTTTTAATTGAAAGATAATTGCTTTACAGTGCTGTGTTGATTCACTGTTGTTTTGAAATCATTTATTCCATCTTACCCCTCACTTTCAGCAGATGACTGTATTCCTACTTCAGAGTGAAAATCTCACCAGATGGGGAAATACCCAGTTTCTTGTCTTTCATCTACAGAATCACCTACATCCACCCTTTAGATGTCTTCTTGACACAATGGAAAACCCAGCCTCCTTCCACAGGAGTGTACTTTGTCCACCTGTGTGGTAGGAATCCGCCTCACCTCTTCTCTGAAGAGTTTTCACTTGTGTCTTTGGCCTCTCCTAGTGGCTGTATGCAGAGAAGGCGATGGCACCCCACTCCAGTTCTCTTGCCTGGAAAATCCCATGGACGGAGGAGCCTGGTGGGCTGCAGCCTGTGGGGTTGCGAAGAGTCGGGCACGACTGAGCGACTTCACTTTCACTTTTCACTTTCATGCATTGGAGAAGGAAATGGCAACCCACTCCAGTGATCTTGCCTGGAGAATCCCAGGGACGGGGGAGCCTGGTGGGCTGCCGTCTATGGGGTCGCACAGAGTCGGACACAACTGAAGCGACTTAGCAGCAGCAGCAGCAGTGGCTGTATGTGATGGAGAATTTTACGTTAAGGAGACCCTCTCTGAACCTGGTGTCTTTCTAACCGTCACTGCTCTTTGTCTTTAACAAGTAAGTTTCTTGAGAGTTGTGTATACTTTGTTTCTACTTCCTCCTTCATCCACACCTAAATCCTCTGCCATGTGGCTCCTATTGCCAGCCATCCGCTGGTGGTTTTCTTCCCAGGTCTCTCGTAGACAGTAGATGATGCCCACAGTTCATCAAATGAATTATTTTATAGGGCTGTCATAATGAAGCACACAGACTAGCTGGCTTAAGCAACAGAAACGTATTCCCTCACAGTTCTGGAGGCTGGAGGTCCAGGATCGAAGTGTTGGCAGGGTTGGTGCCTCCTGAGGCCTCCCTCCTCAACGTGCAGACAGCACATCACCTGTGTCCTCACATGGCCTTTCTCTGAGCCTGTGCATCCCTGGTGTCTTCTCTTCCCGTAAAGACATCGGTCATATTAGATGAGGGCTCCACCTTTATGACTTCATTTAACCTTAATTATTTTAAAGGCCTAGTACAGTCATATCGGGGTTAAAACTTTAATATATATAAATTTGGGGAGAACGTAATTCATCCCATAACACAGTTACCTGAGCCAGAACTTGAGGGTTTAACCTTAATTCCTCCTACCTCACATCTGATACACCACATCCTCACTATTCTATTTTTATTGTTTTTTGAACCCATCTTTTTCCCATTTTTCTGCCTCTTCATGTCTTTGAAAGTTCATTCATTCAGTGTACTCTGTGGATACCCACTATATGTTAGTAGTAGGAAAACAGCCAAAGAAAAGTTAAAAATATGAAATTAAGTATATGGAAGGAAACGATAAAGATAAATGCAAAAATAAATTAACTGGCCAGATCAAAAGTTAGTTTAAGAAGGCTTTTTAAATNATTCATTCATTCAGTGTACTCTGTGGATACCCACTATATGTTAGTAGTAGGAAAACAGCCAAAGAAAAGTTAAAAATATGAAATTAAGTATATGGAGGGAAACGATAAAGATAAATGCAAAAATAAATTAACTGGCCAGATCAAAAGTTAGTTTAAGAAGGCTTTTTAAATGAAAAAGACATATACCTGGCAAATCTAATTAATAAAAGGCAATAAATGAATAAAGAGAACAGTATTTTAGAACTGTAAGATGTTACATCAATCTATTTGAAACTCAATGATAAAGAGAGTTTTCTGGAAAATTGAGTGACCATAATTCACTCAATAAATAAAATGCTAGAACTGGCTAAAAAACAAGAAATGAGACTTAAATGCTACTGAAGATGTATCTTTAACAAGGCTCTGAAAGTGAAAGTCTCTTAGTTGTATCCAACTGTTTGTGACCCCATGGACTGTTAGAAATTCTCCAGGCCAAAATAGTGGAGTGGGTAGCCTTTCCCTCCAGAGGATCTCGTAACCCAGGGATCAGACCCAGGTCTGCAGGTGGATTCTTTACCAGCTGACCATCAGGGAAGCCCAGGAATACTGGAGTGGGTAGACTATCCCTTCTCCAGTGGATCTTCCTGACCCAGGAATTGAACTGGGGTCTCCTGCATTGCAGGTGGATTCTTTACCAACTGAGCTATCAGGGAAGACCCTAACAAGGCTTCACAAGGCTCTGGGTTCATATTATCTACTGGGTGAATTCTTGTTATTAAATGATTCAGNTCCTGACCCAGGAATTGAACTGGGGTCTCCTGCATTGCAGGTGGATTCTTTACCAACTGAGCTATCAGGGAAGACCCTAACAAGGCTTCACAAGGCTCTGGGTTCATATTATCTACTGGGTGAATTCTTGTTATTAAATGATTCAGTGATTCCCTTCATCATCATAGGCTGAACAGGTTTTTGTTTAAAAAAAAGGAACAGAAAACAAAGTTTCTAGGTTAGTCCTATTAACCAAAATCTAGCAAAGATAGTTTTTTTTTTCTTGGTCTCATTTCATTTATGAATGTAGATGAATTCTATAAAATTAGATATACAATCCTAAACCTTTTAGGAATCTAAGAGAAGGATGCTTCCTTAACATGATAAAGTACCATGGACCACATTGTCATTTCAGTAAATATGCCAGGATGTTCCCACTAAACCATTGGTCTTTGTGCTGCTGGCCATTGAGAATGAGTTGTGAATTGGAGTGTTCTGGAGGGTTCTGATGGTTCTGGCAGGAAGAGCACCTTCACTCACCTCACAAGTTTCTTGAACACTTGAGGTCTTGAGTGGGGCAGGGCCAGGGAGAGGCAGTATGGCCTGCTGGTTGGGGAAGCAACTCTGCAGCAGGCAGTGTGGCCGGCCCCTCTGGCTTCTTCCTTCCTCTGTAAAGTGTTGTGAGAATTATAGGAAGCAAAGCCAGATTGCTATGAGCACAGGTGTTAGTGCTGGTTAACTGACTTTCATATTTTGGTTATAGATGTTTGCATTCCAGTGGGGTCAGGATCATGAAAAGAAAATGAAAGTGTTAGTCACTCAGTTGTGTCCAGCTCTGCAACCCCACAGACTGTAGCCCACCAGGCTCATCTGTCCATGGAATTCTCCAGGCAAGAATACTGGAGCGGGTTTCCCTTTCTCCAGGGACTCTTCCTGACCCAGGGATTGAATCCAGGTTTTCTGCATTGCAGGCAGATTCTTTACCCTCTGAACCACCAGGGAAGCCCAAGACTTTCTAAGTAATACCTAGAAGTCACCAGCAGAGGGCAGCAGTGCATCAGGATACCAAGGTGATGGTGCTGGAACCTGAAGCTTAACAGTATATTTTGGACAAAAACACAGCCTGGCCCCTGGGGCCTTGGCATCAATGGACTAGGGAAACTTAGAACAAATAATGTGGTTAATTTCCTCTCCAAGTTGAATTATTTGTCTGAAAGTCTATAGGCGGGCTAGGAACGAGAAGAGGATAAACCAGTAGGTCCCAGAGTGTCTGATGGGAGACTCAGGTTGTCGCCAGAATAATGGGATATGTGTGTGAATAAAAATGTACACCCACCCTCTAGAAGGATAGCTGGATCAGCTTCACATATACCATCCTCTCTCTCTGAGCTGGCTCCTCCTCTGTCTCACTGAGAAATTGAAGCAGCTTGATAGGCAGGGCCTGGGTGGTCATGTAGGAGTGGGGGGTCCTAGAAGAGGGCCAGCCAGAGGGTACTTCTTTGCCTCTCCCTGGAGGAAGCTGGATGAGCCTCAGGGAGATGCAAAACCCCTGAAATCATATGCAGAATTGTCTATGTACTTAGATTTGTGTGTGTTGCTAGTCGTGTGGGACTCTCTGTGACTCCATGGACTGTAGCCCACCAGGCTATTCTGTCCATGGAATTCTCCAGGCAAGAACACTGGAGTGGGTAGCCATTCCCTCTCCAGAGGATATTCCTGACCCAGGGATGGAACCCGAGTCTCCTGCACCACAGGCGGATTCTTTATTGTCTGAACCACCAGGGAAGCCCTGGTTAAAAAAAAAACAAACACACACACACACATTTACTTTTTAAATAATTCTAGATTCAGACATAGTTGCAAAAACAGTAGAGAGGCTCTGTGTACCTTTCACCTACTTATCCCCAATGATAACCTCTCATGTAACTTTAACCAGGAAATTGACTTTGGTTCAATTCAGGCCTTATTCTGATTCATGCATGTGTGTGTGTGCATGCATGTGACATTGCTGGGCTGTGTGAGAAGCTCTGGATCTCCATCTTTTGGGCTTTGTGTAAAAGGGTGCCTGTATTTGTTTAACTTATCGTTCGTAGAGCTTTCTGTACTTGAAGCCTTAACATTCCTAACCATAACATCTAATTACAAGGTACAGAAAACCTCATGCAAACTGGCTCAATTTAAAAAGAAAAGAAAAAAGAAAGGGGGAGGACTATCGGTTCATGTAATGAAATCCAGAGGAATGACCTAATTGGTGCCAGTGGTTCAGGAGGTCATGCGAGAGCTCACTCCTTTTTTCTGCAGTTACCCCTCTCTGTGCACATCTCAGTTCTGGTTTTATTCTCAGACATCCTCCCTCAAGGTCCCAACAGTGGCTGTGGCTGTGGTGATCCAGACCTTTCATTGTCATCCCACACCACAGAAGAAGCAGGGTTGGGGGGTGGGGCGAGTCTCTTCATTCCTATAGAAGTTGTAGGATTCATTCTGATTAGACTAGTTTGGATCCAGTGCTCACACCTCAACCAATCACAGGGCCAGGAGAATGAGCTACACTGGTTGGCTCTTGCCTGGACTCCTAACCCCTCCATGAACACCTGGTGATTGGGATAATTTACTGGTTTACTCTAATCTCAGATGGAAGGTTGGTTTATTCCACCCTGACCACATGGGACAGGGGAAGTATCTGAAAAGAAATTTGGGGTGATATTACTAGAGAGCGGGAATAGATGCTGGCAGTAAACCGTAGGTGTCCCCCATCTTTGGCACGGAGTCTGTCCCTCCCTGATCAAATCAGCTGTGACCGGGAGGACCGGACCATGCAGTGTAGACATGTCTCCTGGGATAGGGGTCAGTACTTGCTTCCGGGGGTGATTGTTGGACAGGTGCCCCAGGAGGTCTCTACCACAGTCAGGGTTTATGTGTCTAAAACAGTGTTGCTGCTCATCTCCCCTCGCCTCAGGGCGTTACCCTGGTCATGGCATTTCTAGCCGCTCCCCCTGGCCTGCTGTAGGTCTTCCGGGACCCAGGGAGCATCAGAGGAGATGCTGTGTTTGAAGCAGGATCCTGGGTTTCAACTGTATATGTTGGGCAGGGCTTGGGATGTATTTAGGTAGGACTCCCTCACAGCACACCATGCCCACTGGCTGCCCTTGGTACCTTCCTGCCGTGTAGACATCAGTTTCCTGTTCTGCTCCTCCCTACTGCCCACCATGAAGTCCATCCATTCCCAGTGGGCGCAGGAAGGTGGGCAGGGTGGCTTCTAGGGTCCGGGTCACTCAGGTTTATGGAAAAGGTCGGCATTTCTCCAGGCTGTTCATACCATTCTAGTTTTTATGACTTATTTTTAATAGATACTCATCAGTTCATAAACAGTCCTTATTTTGAACATCTTTTTGTGAAATAAAATACAGAAAAAGCTATGAGATAAACATAGAGTTTAATAAAGTTTAATAAGGCAAATACCCCCAGTGCTCTTGTAACCCAAGAGGTGGAACACTGCAGCCACCCCAGCAGCTCCTCCGTGTTGCCTGTTGCAGTGGTAGCCCCTCTCTGCCACAGCGGGAGGAACCACCACCTGGCTTTTTCCCCTTGGTCAGGTACTCCTGTCTGCTCTCCCCTGGTGTTCTGCAAGCACTTCCGTGTCTGAAGGCGTATTCCTGATGTATCCATGGAGAGAGATGTACTCCACATCCACCTACTCCTCCACCATCCCCATTTGACTTTTATTGCAGTCACTTCCTCATGTTTCTTGACAGTTTCATCATCCAAGTATGCGTCTTTCAACTATGGTTCAGTCTTGCCCCCTTAAAAAACCCCACTATTTCACCTCTTATAATGCACAGGTTCCTCCTTCATTGCTTCCTTTTCCTTTCATTTTACTGCTCGAGGAAACCAGGCCTTCTGACTGCAGTGTTTCCCACAGTCTGGATTTTGCTGGCTGCCCACTCCTGGGACAGTTCAGTGTGCTCCTCTGCGCTCTGTGCTTGCTGCCCATGGTCAGCTGATCTAGAGGCTCCACCAGACCCAGCTTCTGTCCTTTTGACAAGGCTCTATGGGTTCCTGCACCAGCTGCCTCTCTGCTGGATGTTCTTAGCCGTGGAGGCTCAGGCCCTGGATCCATTACTTCACTGGGGGGCCAACATGGTGATATACATTCTTTTCACTGTGCTGTGGTTCACATTTTATTGCTTATTAATTTTGTCATTCCACACAGTTTGTAAGTAAATAGGCTTGGAGAAAAACATACTTGAGTTCAACAGATGATGGCAACGTTGATGAGACTGTCCCCGTGTTTTACATAATGAAAAGCACTACAGCTTCCGCCCTGCAAAATGATGATGCTGTTCTCATCCCACCGTTTCTTTTTCATTTACTTGCTGGAATTCTTCATAAACAGATGCTTTCTTTCATCTGTCATGAGGCTCCCCAGTGGCATAGCTCACAGAAGAGAGGCAGGATAAATGCTCCCTTCTTCTCCTGTATTTGCCAGTTTGCAAAATAAAATAGTGAACTGGTTCCTTATTATGCTCTGGTGGAGACCGTTTCATTTTTTCAGTATCGTCATGAACTCATGGATTTAAATAAATTTGGTGAGTTTTTGTTGTTGTTGTTAAATCAGTCATGTTAGATTCTTTGCGACCCCCTGGATTGTCACCTGCTAAGCTCCTCTGTCCCTGGGATTCTCCACGAATAAATACTGGAATGGGTTGCCATGCCCTCCTCCAGGGGATCTTCTCAACTCAGGGATTGAACCCTTGTCTCTTGTTTGTCAAGCAGCTTCTTGATGGGTACTTATGTGTTTTGTTTTTTTTTAATGTGGACCATTTTAAAAATCTTTATGGAATTTGTTATATTGGTTCTGTTTTATGTTTTGGATTTTTGGCCACAAGGCATGTGTGATCTTAGCTCCCCAACCAGGGGTCAGACCCACACCCCCTGCATTGGAAAGTGAAGTTGTAATCACTGGACAGACAGGAAAAGTCCCTCCTGTGTTCTTTTGGTGCTGCATGTGGCTGTCCACATGTGGCTTATCTGTGGTGGCTTGTGTGCTGTCATTTATGTCAAGATGTTCCAGGCTCCTCTTGTCCATTTTCTCCTCAGACCAGCAGTCAGTCACTTCTCCACACAGCCCTGACTTTTAGTGGAAATGGCATTTCCTGACTACAGTGTGGACTCTGGGTATCCTGAGTGCTACTCAGTGGGTCGTGGTTCCTAGGTCATTTCAGTGGTTAGAGCTAATAGATACAGATAGAATACAGATATAGATACAGATAGATCAAATACCTTATAAGGTCATGCTGGTATTTTCAATTAAATTTCAGAACTACAGATTTTATATTTAATCTTAAAAATTACTGCTGTATCTCTTTTTTTCCATACTGAGAATCCTGAGTTTTAGGACACAGGGGATAACACTTAAAATATCCCATAATTACTCATTTGTTGCAGGCAACATTACACACGCAACAGGGAATACTAATGCTACCACCACCAGAATGATAAGTGAAAACAGTTTTATTAAAGTTCTCACCCCCATTATAGCTATTGAATATCTACATCAATTGAGCCTATAGCCTCTTATACCATATTCTCTTATTTTTAGCTTATGTTTTTTATTGAAACATAGTTGGTGTATGGGGTTCCCAGGTGGCATAAGAGACAAGGGTTCGATCCCTGGGTCAGGAAGATCCCCGGAGGAGGGCATGGCAACCCACCCCAGTATTCATGCTCAGAGAATCCCATGGATAGAGGAGCCTAGTGAGCTATAGTCCATGAGGTCACAAAGAGTTAGACGTGACTGAAGCAACTTAGCAGACATGCACGCATAGCTGACGTACAATATTACGTTAGGTCAGGTGTACTACATAACGATTTGACATTTGCATACATTTTGAAATGATCACCACAGTAAATCTGGTAACCATCTGTCCCCATACAGTTCTTACAGTATTACTGACCATATTCCTTATGCTGTGTACTACGTCCCCGTGACTGACTGACTTATTGTTTCATTGGAGGTTTGTATCTCTTAATCCCTGTTGTCTATTTCCCCCCAACCTCTCCCTTCTGGCAACCGCCTATTCCCTGTGTCCAAGAGTCTGTTTTTGTTTTGTTTTTTAGAGTCCACATTTATATTCTCTTCCTTTTACTTCTCATATTGTTTTGGTACTCCAAGTAATGTATTTAATGCTCTCTACTAGTTTTTATGCTTTCTGATGCTGATGTGTCTACTAATTTTGGCAGCCTGAGGCTCGTTTTCCAGTAAATTCTTCAGTAAGGGTTCTTAGGAACAATGTTCCCTGAGTTCTTGTATGCTGATAACAGTTTGCACCTTTTATACTTGATAGTTTTCCTGGATATAAAGTCAGTTTTCCTTGGCTTACTCTTTTCCCCCCTTAGATAGGTCACACCCTTTTCTTCTGGTGCAAAGCAGTGTTGTTGAAGTCTGATGATCATCTAATTTTCATTTTCTCATAAGTCACTTATTCCTTTCCCCATGGATGCCTAAAGGATTTTTCCCCTTTAATATCCAGTAAATTTACTAAAATTTACTAATGTATGACACTGAAAGATGAACTCCCCAGGTCAGGAGAAGCCCAATATGCTACTGGAGAAGAGCAGAGAAATAGCTCCAGAAGGAATGAAGGGGCTGAGTCAAAGTGAAAGCAACCCCGAGTTGTGGACATGACTGGTGGTGGAAGTAAAGTCCTATGCTGTAAAGAGTCATGTTAGGTCCGTGAATCATGGTAAATTGGAAGTGGTTAAACAGGAGATGGCAAGAGTGAACATCGACATTTTAGAAATCAGTGAACTAAAATGGACCTGAATGGGTGAATTTAATTCAGATGACCATTACATCTCCTATTGTGGGCAAGAATTCCTTTGAAGAAATGGAGTAGCCCTCTAGTCAATGAAAGAGTC
Organism: Oreotragus oreotragus; assembly: GCA_006410675.1. Lineage (NCBI taxonomy): Eukaryota > Metazoa > Chordata > Mammalia > Artiodactyla > Bovidae > Oreotragus > Oreotragus oreotragus. The sequence continues at coordinate 17,444 of SJYX01015531.1, read as the reverse complement.
AACGCAATACTGTCATAATCCCAGCTGGCTTCTTTGCAGGAACTGACAAACTTATCTTAAAATTCATATGAAAACTCAAGAACATCAAAACAATCTTCAAAAAGAAGAAAGTTGGGGGATTTATCAATTTCAAAATTTAATAAAAAGAACAATGATTAAGATGGCGTGGTAGTGGCTTAAGAATAGACATGTAGATCAATGAAATAGAATTTAAAGTCCACAAATAAACCTCACATTTTCAGTCAATTGAATTTTTACAAGGTTGCCAAGACAAGTAGTGTCTTTAACTAGTGGTGCTGGGACAACTGGAAATTGAAGTACAAAAAAGTTAAATTTGTAAACCCTCAGCACACTGAATACAAAATTAGCCCCAAATGAATCATAGACTTAAATATGAGCTGCTGCTGCTGCTGCTAAGTCACTTCAGTCGTGTCCGACTCTGTGTGACCCCATAGACGGAAGCCCACCAGGCTCCCCCATCCCTGGGATTCTCCAGGCAAGAATACTGGAGTGGGTTGCCATTTCCTTCTCCAATGCATGAAAGAGAAAAGTGAAAGTGAAGTCGCTCAGTCTGTCCGACTGTTAGCGACCCCATGGACTGCAGCCCACCAGGCTACTCCGTCCATTGGATTTTCCAGGCAAGAGTACTGGGGTGGGGTGCCATTGCCTTCCCC
>SJYX01015531.1:0-16266 GCA_006410675.1 Oreotragus oreotragus | reverse complement strand
ATGCTACTGGAGAAGAGCAGAGAAATAGCTCCAGAAGGAATGAAGGGGCTGAGTCAAAGTGAAAGCAACCCCGAGTTGTGGACATGACTGGTGGTGGAAGTAAAGTCCTATGCTGTAAAGATTCATGTTAGGTCCGTGAATCATGGTAAATTGGAAGTGGTTAAACAGGAGATGGCAAGAGTGAACATCGACATTTTAGAAATCAGTGAACTAAAATGGACCTGAATGGGTGAATTTAATTCAGATGACCATTACATCTCCTATTGTGGGCAAGAATTCCTTTGAAGAAATGGAGTAGCCCTCTAGTCAATGAAAGAGTCAACGCAATACTGTCATAATCCCAGCTGGCTTCTTTGCAGGAACTGACAAACTTATCTTAAAATTCATATGAAAACTCAAGAACATCAAAACAATCTTCAAAAAGAAGAAAGTTGGGGGATTTATCAATTTCAAAATTTAATAAAAAGAACAATGATTAAGATGGCGTGGTAGTGGCTTAAGAATAGACATGTAGATCAATGAAATAGAATTTAAAGTCCACAAATAAACCTCACATTTTCAGTCAATTGAATTTTTACAAGGTTGCCAAGACAAGTAGTGTCTTTAACCAGTGGTGCTGGGACAACTGGAAATTGAAGTACAAAAAAGTTAAATTTGTAAACCCTCAGCACACTGAATACAAAATTAGCCCCAAATGAATCATAGACTTAAATATGAGCTGCTGCTGCTGCTGCTAAGTCACTTCAGTCGTGTCCGACTCTGTGTGACCCCATAGACGGAAGCCCACCAGGCTCCCCCATCCCTGGGATTCTCCAGGCAAGAATACTGGAGTGGGTTGCCATTTCCTTCTCCAATGCATGAAAGAGAAAAGTGAAAGTGAAGTCTAAATGAATCATAGACTTAAATATGAGCTGCTGCTGCTGCTGCTAAGTCACTTCAGTCGTGTCCGACTCTGTGTGACCCCATAGACGGAAGCCCACCAGGCTCCCCCATCCCTGGGATTCTCCAGGCAAGAATACTGGAGTGGGTTGCCATTTCCTTCTCCAATGCATGAAAGAGAAAAGTGAAAGTGAAGTCGCTCAGTCTGTCCGACTGTTAGCGACCCCATGGACTGCAGCCCACCAGGCTACTCCGTCCATTGGATTTTCCAGGCAAGAGTACTGGGGTGGGGTGCCATTGCCTTCCCCTAAATATGAGCTAAACCTATAAAATTATTAGGAAAAAATCCACAGGAATAAAATTTCATCACCTTTATTGGAAATGGCTTCTTAGATATGACACCGAAAGCATAAGAAACCAAGGGAAAAAAGGTAAATTGGACTTCTGCAAAAGCTTTTGTACTTCAAAAGACACCAACAAGAAAATTAAAAGACAACCCACTGAATGAGAGAAAAGATTTACAAATTATATTTCTGCTAGGGGACTATATAAAGAACTCTTATGGCTCAATAATTAAAAGACAATACAATTGTGATATAGTAAGAAAGATGTTTGGTCCTAGTTCCTGGCACAGAGCTCCTAAAACCTTTGAAATTTCCCAAGTGATAAGGGTATAAGTACATCTTTTGTTACTACTGAGGCGATTTTGGGTGTAGGTAGCTCAGGATGGGAACTGGTTCCCAGAAAGACCAAGCCTTAATTGTAAGCTTGGAACTTTCAGTTCCACACCCCAACCTTCAGGGAGGAGAGAAGAGCTGGAGATAGGGTTAGTCACCAATGGTTGAGACTTCCGTAGTGGCCTGGTGGTTAAGAATCTGCCTGCCAATGCAGGAGACACGGGTTTGATCCCTAGGCCAGGAAGATCCCACAGGCCATGGAGCACCTAAGCCAGGGTGCCAGAACTACTGAGCCCGAGAGCTACAACTCCTGAAGCCTGAGTGTCTAGAGCCCCTGCTCCTCAACAAGAGAAGCTGCTGCAGGGACAAGCCCACACACCACAACTAGAGAGTAGCCTGCGAGCAGCAGAGACCCAAAAACAGAAAACGAGAGTGTTAAAAAGCCACCAGTGGGCACATTAAGTTCTCATAAGAACCCTTAAATGATGCTGTTTGGAGAGCTGATTTGTAGGTGAACATACCCATATGCCAGAAGGGTGCACACAGGGACTCCACAGGGACAGAGGCCCCTGTGCTCAGGATTCGCTGGCATTCTCCCAAGTTCTATGAGTTGTTAGCAAACTGTTGAACCTGGGGCAGGTGGGAGTCTCTGTAGCCAAGTTGGACAGAATTACAGGTAACCTGGGAACTTGATCCTTGTGGCTGGTGTCTGAAATGGGCCAGTCTTAGAGGACTCAGTTCTTAAACCTATGGAATCTGATGCTCACTCCAGGTAATGTCAGTGTAGGATTAAATTGTAGGACCCCCTTCAGTTGGTGTTGGAAGGTTGGAAAAGTGAGTTTGGAAATGATACCATGTGTTTGTGTCAGGAAAAAAAACCCACTCACCAATTGAAAAATGGGCAAAGGATCTGAACAGACATTTGAAAAGGTGCCCAACATATTTTATTGGGGAAATGCAAATGAAAACCACAAATAGATACCACTCTATACTTACTTGGAGGAGGGCATGGCAACCCACCCCAGTATTCTTGTCCAGAAAATCTCATGAACAGAAGAGCCTTGGGGCTATAGTCCATGGCATTGCAAAGAGTTGGACACGACTGAAGCGACTTAGCATGCATGCCACACTTACTAGAATAAGCTATCATCAAAAAGGCAGTTAATACTAAGTGAGATGAGAATGTGGAGATATGGGAAGCTTCATACACTGCTGGTGGTGATGTGAAATGGTGCAGCCACTCTGGACAATATGGCAATCCTCAAAAAGTTTAACCCAGAGCTCTTATTTGACATGGCAATTCCACTTTTAGGTATATACCCAAGAAAACTGAAAATACACGTCCGCACAGAAACCTGTACACTAATGTTAGCCCTTCTTTCGGTTGAAAGGTGGTGGTCAGAGAAGGATCAGGCAGACTCCTGGTTGAGTGTTCTTTCCAGGCTGTTTTTGATACCACTTAGAGGACAGTCTTTCCCCTCTGTCTTCTACGTTCCTGGGGAGGTGGGAAAAGCCTTATTGTAAGCCCTGAGGAGTGCTGTCAAGCACTCATCCATAACTAATCAGGCACTATTGCAGGGCCTCTGGGAATGGGGCCTGAAATGTGACTTCCAAACTGTGAAGACAGTGAGTATGGTGACAGGCACACACACGTCTTGTTGTTTGGTCCAGCATCCCAAAGGGACAGGGGGGTGGTCATCAGTGATTTCTGCCACAAAGAGTGAGCCCATGGGCCTCCACATTGGAAAGTAAGCACTCTAACACAAGCATGGCAGACGCTAGGTGGCTGTCCCCCTATCTGAGCTTTCCTCTCAGAGGCATCTGGGAGATTAAATTCTATCCATGATATAGTTCACCAGAGACATTAGTCAGCTCTGACATTCTGTGACCTCATAAAAATGCGAACACTCTTTTTCTCATCCATATGTAACCCTAGAAAAAAATTAACCTGGCCTCAGCCATAATTTATATGGGCATTTAACATCCCACTTATACTTTAACACTGTCATTGAAAAACTTCCTTATCTTTGTCAGTAAATGGCACAATGGAAGTTTATTACCTGGCTTGGAAGCTTTCTTTTTATAGCTCTTTGAAGATGTATGGTCCTTCGACACACACAGGGGAGTTAAACAAACCAGCCAAACTTTCACCAAGAATGAGCTCCCATCGTAGTGAAATTCCTTTATAAATGATATGCTTCTGAAACCATGATTCTTATCAGCTGTCCCCTGAGGCCTGGTGCTCAGACCCCCCAGGCAGAGGCCTTGATAGGGACTTACTTCGGGGCAGTGGGCATGTGGCTGGTATGAGGCCCATATGTGCCTTTGCAGGACAGGGCAGGATTGTTTCTTAGGGAACTGGGGCCTCGGTGTGAGTTTGATGCCCGCTCCCATATACTCTGCCCCACCCCATGTGTGAATATATGTGCTGCAGGATGGCCACCCGTCTCTCTCCTGCTTTCTCTCACAACACTTGAGCCCACATGAATATTCTTCTGTCATCTAGTTCTCCCTCCTGCTGCTAGTCGTCTCTGTCCACGAATCACCTTCCTTTAAGGCTAAGTCCTCCCTGAAAACTTTTCCCCAAACATAGCCTCCACCCAGTGCGTCTCTCCTTCTGTACCTCATCACAGGCCTCTCTTAAAGCACTTACCCAATCCCTTCTTCACCCACCTGTGGGTGCAAGGCTCCCCGAGGCTCACTGGACCGCCTTCCTCTTTGTGTTACCTCTAGCCCCTGCCCTTAGTAGGTGCTCCGTTTTCAATTCTTTTTTTAAAAAATGAATTAGTTAATTTTTAAATTTTTTGGCTGTGCTGGGTCTTCGCTGCTGCAGGGCTTTTCTCTAGTTGTGGCGAGCGGGGGCTGCTCTCGAGTTGTGGTGCGCGGGCGTCTCATGGCAGAGCACCGGCTCAGGAGTTGTGTTGCGCAGGCCTAGTTGTTCCGCGGCACGTGGGGTCTTCCCGGATCAGGGATTGAATCCGTATCTCCTGCATCGGCAGGCAGATTCTTCACTACTGAGCCACCAGGTGCTCTGTTTTATAAGACATGAGAAATGGTCTCTTGTTGCCGGTTTAAGTTGTGGATGTTTTTATTTCCAGCTGGAATGTATTTCCTATGCTGTGTTTTCTTTTTTGAGAAGGACCAGTTTTCACCCCTTGCCCATCTGTTTTTAAGGGCTTAGTGTTTTTATCAGCCTTTATGAACTCTTTATATAATTTTGCTGTAAATATTTTCCATACTTGGATAAGCCTTATGATTATGGTAAGGTAAAAGAGGAAAACTACAGAAGTTATAAATTCCTATATAATCACATCTGTTCACTTTTTCCTTTGTGATTTCTTCCTTTGCACCTGAGTACAGTATATTCCTTTTGCCAGCAGAGTTTAATTTTACAGTCGATCAAGTTCTCTTTTGGTCTTCGTTCCAGTTGTATTCTGGGTAAACACTTCCAGTGCTGATGTGCTAATAACCCAGGAGAAACTGGAGGTAACAGGCCTCGCTGTCCTCCCCCAGGAAAAGGGGCCTGGATGGTCCTGAGAAGAGGGACTCTCCTATTCAGTGTTGTTCCTAACCCTTTGTCTTTACTTCCTCAGTGTTTAAAGGTTTCTGTATCTTGCCTCACACCAATAGATTGGAGACTCCTAAAGCAAGGACCATTTTTGCCTTGTTCACTGCTATATCCCAATTGTTAGGAAAGTGACTAAAAATAAATGCTCCTGCTGCTATGGTTTTAGTGTTTGTGTCCCTTCCAAAAGAAAAAAATTCATATGTTGAAACCTATTGTTGTTGTTCAGTTGCTAAGTTGTGTCTGACTCTTTGTGACCCCATGGACTATGGCACACCAGGCCTCCCTGTCCTTCACTATCTCCTGGAGTTTGCTCAAACTCATGTCTGTATTGAAACCTAACCCCCAAGGTAATAGTAATAGGACGTGAGGCCTTTGGGAAGGGATTAGGCCATGAAGGTGGAGCCCTCAGGATTGGAGTACGTGCCCTTATGAGACCCCGCAGAGCTAGCTCATCCCTTCCACCAGTGGGGACACAGAAATCGTCAGCCTGCCACCTGGAAGATGGTTCTCACTAGAACCTGATCACACTGAACTCTGAACTATTTTTCCCCCAGAATTGTGAGAAATATTATAAATTTATGTTATTTTGTTATCATAGCCCAAATGGACTAAGATACCTGCCAACCCAGAAAAACTTTCCACAAAGGTGGAAGAGAAAGAAAACAGTTTTACTATTCAATAAACATTGAACAAGACTGCATGAACATTCGGAGAAGGCGATGGAACCCCACTCCAGTACTCTTGCCTGGAAAATCCCATGGATGGAGGAGCCTGGTAGGCTGTGGTCCATGGGGCTGCTAAGAGTCAGGCACGACTGAGCGACTTCACTTTCACTTTTCACTTTCATGCATTGGAGAAGGAAAGGGCAACCCACTCCAGTGTTCTTGCCTGGAGAATCCCAGAGACAGAGGAGCCTGGTGGGCTGCCGTCTATGGGGTCGCACAGAGTCGGACACAACTGAAGCGACTTAGCAGCCGCATGAACATTACAGGTATCCACCAAAGAGATTGGAAAGACAGAAAGAAATCTCAGCCTTTCAGATAGCCAGGCAGAGCCAGCCCATTAAATACATGTTAACTGTCTGTCTGAAGGAAAGGTAAAACAGCTCAGATCCTTTACTTTCTTTCTTCTTCTTCTTATTGTTTAATTGGCGTACAGTTGCTTTCCAGTGTTGTGTTAGTTTCTGCTGTACAGCAAAGTGAACCAGCTATACATACACACATATCCCCTCTTTTGTGGATTCCCTTCCCATTTAGGCCAACACAAAGTGCTAATTAGAACTCCCTGTGCTATACAGTTGGTTCTTATTAGTTATCTGCTTTATACATAGCAGTGTATAATTGACAATCCCACCCCACCCCACCCCCACTTCTCCCCTTAGGATCTATATGTTTGTTCTCTGTGTAAAACAGCTCGTATCTTCTCAATCAGCACGAAGTTGCCTCTGGAGTCAAGCACCTAGGCTAAAACTCCCACAGAGACACTCAGAAGGGGGTCCCCCATATTGATGGTCACATTTCAGAGATGGTTTCAAGACCACCAAGAAAGGCATTCCAGCGGCTGCAAAACTAACAACAGACTCATTTGGGTTTTAAAAAGATTTACATACGTCTCAGAGACAGAGAAAGCATTCTAATTTCACATTTCTAAAGAGGGTGCTAAAGAGGAGGGACATTCCCTTTCCTGGTGGCTCAGATGGTAAAGAATCTGCCTGCAATGCAGGAGACCTGAGTTTGATCCCTGGGTTGGGAAGATTCCCTGGAGAAGGGTATGGCTACCCACTCCAGTATTCTGGCCTGGAGAATCCCACGGACAGAAGAGCCCGGTGGGCTGCAGTCCATGGGGTTGCAGAGTTGGACACGACTGAAGTGACTTAGCACACACACATCTGATCACTAAATGAAGAGCATTTCAAAGCAGAAACCTATGTGGGGTTTTAAATTGAGATGTGGCATGATTTCTGAACTTGTCCATTGTTTGCTGAGGACAATCACTTGTACTGAGACATCAGGGTCCACATGAGGCCCCCTCCTTGCCCCTCTCTTGACCACATTCTGCTGTCATCAGCCCTTTTACCTGCAGGAGAGAGAAACGTGAGGGCAGCTGAAGTTCCTCCCTCCACTCTGTTCACTCTCAGAATAAGCGAGGGTGAGATTTTGTTGTTGTTCCTGCCAGACTTTCTGCTTTTGGAGCTCTACCAAGGACTTCTTCACCACTTCTTTTCCCTCCCTGACAGGACTCCCTCTGCAGTCAGTCAACTTCTCGAGAATGTTAACGGTGGGCAGTGGTGAAAGTCACTGCCTTTGTTTGGGGAATGCAGAGCTCCAGGTTCACCATTTGCAGATTGAATGTGAAGTGTTGAGGCAGTCCAAGCACGGGTTGGAAAAGAATTTCCAGACACAGAGCATTTCAGAATGGAGGGAGTTTATTAAGAACAAAGAGCAGAGATACTGTGGGCGCTGCGAGCGCAGTGGGCCAATCTCCTGACAAACCAGGGAGAGTTGACAGTTTTTGTGGGTTAGTAGTCAACTTTTATACTCTCAAAACAAAGAAAATTCCTGCTGGAAGGTTGGTGTTAGGTGATTGGTTGGGTGCTATAGGGTGTTTACTGGAGTGGGCATCTTTGCCAAATGGGGAATCAGGAAGCTTGTTAGTGATGATCAGCAGGTTTTGGCAAAGGGGCTCAGTCGGCTTCTGAGGTGTCCTTGATTCTGGGCTCTGCCTCTGTGGCCTTGGTGCAAGGCCTCACACCTGCGGCCTTGGGGCAGGACTCAACATGAAGGAGAAGCACCTCGAATGCAGTTACACAGCCAGAAGACACCACTAATTCACTCCTTCAGAATCTGATTTGTGTGACAGGAGAGACTAGGAGCTGGCAGTCGGGCTTGATTTATGTTTCAGGAGCAAAACCGAAGTTACCCTTTCGTGGTTTGCAGCTGTGTGTGTTAGTCGTGCAGTCATGTTTGTCCCTTTGGGACCCCACGGACTTAGCCCCCCAGGCTCCTCTGTCCGTGGGATTTTCCAGGTAAGAATACTGGAGTGGGCTGCCATTTCCTTCTCCAGGGGATCTTCCCGACCCAGGGATTACAGGCGAGTTCTTTACCATTAATGCCACCTGGGAAGCCCCTTGCAGCTGTAGATCATGAAACCGTAGGCTACTTTAAGGAGCACATACTGGGCATGGAGGGTACAGGCCAATAGGCTCTGCTAGACACTGCTGGTATCGACTGGTAAAACCTTCTTCCCTCAAGTGGGGAAGTCCTTTGGCATGAACGTTGGTGTTTTAACTTTCTGACCTACTAATTTCCAGGCATTCTATCCTAAGACAATAATTCTATACATGGTGAAAGCTCAATGTCCAACTATATCTAGTATAATATTATTATAATAGAAAAAAGCAGAAACAGCCTCATTATAGATATGCATGGGGTTAGGTAAATATTTCATTTACTTGTGCTTTACTTTGGTTTTTCCAGCTGCAAGGAAGAGACTCATATGGGCTTTGTTGCAAGGTGGCCAGGGGCCTGGGACAGGCTCTCACCCTTCCTCTGGGGCTTCCTGTGGTCTGCTCCACTTTCCTTGTGCATCTGCCCTAACCCCCCAGCTGCTCTTGACAGCCTTCATGTGCACCTAAGATCCACTACCCCTTTCCCACTTGCTTACGAACTCTCCTCCCTCCCTCTGCCCCAGCCTCCCAGATCTCCTATTTTCTCTCTCTTTTGCTCTGAGGTAAGGCACACTGAACATTCCTCAGAATACCATCGAAGACAAAATCAAAACTGCTTTTGCATCTTATAAAACTTTCCGTGAAATACAAATTGTCAGCTTTATACACAGTGAGAGGTCATGAATCTGTACATCTGTACATCAGCTAAACTTATCAGATTGGTCACTCAGAGAAATTGGTATGAGAATTCTAACAGTGCTAAATATTGGCAAAACAAGATAAAAGAATTCAAGAGAAATCGGTGTAAACTGAAATTTTCTGTATGAATTGTTTTAAATTTGGAATATCTTAATATAAAGAGTGAAGTCAAAAGGCTAAATTGGGATAGTTTTCAACAATTTGAACGTTTCTTAAAATGATGGTAAGATATTAAAAAAGAATATTAAACATTTAAAAAGCATATTCCCTAAAACAGTGCTTTGAACATCAATGTACAATCTAAGTTTGTGAAGTGATCACTTGGGGACCAATTGATAAAAAAGAATTGTGAGACCCATAAGACTGAGAGTCAGGGGGCCCTGGAAGGTCATGGGTGGTTTCTCTGTTTCCTTGTTTCTGTCTCTCTTTTGTCCCTCCATCTCCATTTGCATCTCTCTCTCTGTCTCTGTCCCTCTCTCTTTCTCTGTCCCTCTGTGTTTTTCTCTGTCTCTTTCTTTTGGGGACAGCCAAATCCCTGCTTTCCCTTAAACAGCTTCAGCTGCTTTCAGCTCCCCACTCCTCAGCTGGCAGGTGGTCCAGCCTGCCCACTGCCCCTCACTCCCCACCCCCCACTCAGCGCCCCTTTACTCAAGGATTCTGTTCAGTCAATGTGTCTGATTTAAAATTCTCTGAGAGAGACTACCTGGCTGTCTCAGGTCCGGTGTCTCTCTAACTGGGCATGGCCACGCCTTCCAGGGCAGCGAGGCTTCTGTGAAAAGGGAGTGAAGCAGGAGGGAGGGGATCGCCAACCCAGCCCTCGCCTGCCCAGCTCCTGCCCCTTGCTCTCACGGGTCCAGTTTTGGAGATGCCCTCACCCTGCAGGACCGCGCAGCAGTTATCCCACCCCCCACGGGTGCCTTCCTTCCCACTGGCTCTGGCTCAGGTCCTTACAGCACCTCGATGTGCTAACATAAGTTTCTGGTCTGTGATCGGCCTCCCCAGCTAACATCAGCTCCTCAGGGCAGGGTTTTGTCTTGTTTAGCACTTCATCCCTGGTTCCTACAGTCATACCCTAAGCTCAGTGAATATTTGCTGAACAACTAAAATAAACTCACACCCTCCTCAGTGGGAAAAACCCGAAGTCTCCTTTGAAAGCTCAGGTGAGACCTCAAGTGACAGCTAGTCCTCTGTCCCCATTTTTCCCTCCCATCCCTGCCATTAGGCCCCCTCACGCAGCCCAGGAGGAAAGGTAGGGAAAGGCAAGTCTCGTGGTCTCTTTATTTTTCCAGATGAGCTTCAGAATCATTTGGGCATGGTTCCCCAAAGCTTCCACTGAGATTGTGATGGACGTTGTTTAAATATATGCATCAATTTGGAAAAAAAAATGACATCGCTACAATGTTGAGTCTTACCACGAGTCTCTGTATTTCCTAGTCTTCTTTTATGACTCTCAGTTTTCATATAGTTCCTGCATATTTACTGTTAAAGTCATTTTCAGGGTACTTTACGCTCACAGTTGCTATCATGGAGGTATCTGTCCCCTTTCCACCCAACTCTTATTTTCTAATTGTTCATATGGAGGAAAGGAATTGATTTGTGAATGTTTACTTTGTATCCATTCACTTCAACTAAAGTTTTATCAATCCTAAGAATTTTTCATTTGATTATCTTAGGAATAAAATCACATTATCAACAAATGACAATTTTATCTCCTTCCTTCCCTTCCTCTAGTTGAACCTCTTTTTCAGCTGTTTTTTATTGCGTTTGGCAGAGCAGATCCTTTCTTAAATAAACCTTTCATTAGGGAAGACATTTAGGACTCTACAGAATATTTAAAGAATAAAAGAATGCAAGTGACATATCTTGATTTCTGGGAAACTGCCAATGCAGTACTTAGGGGAGATTTATTGTTCCCAGGGCTTATATTAGGGAGGGGAAAAATAAGAGCGAAACAATAAATCAAGTCGATACCTGATGAACTTTGTTCCCTTTAAGTTAGAAACCAAGAGGGAGGAGAAAAAGGAAGTAATAAATTTAGGCAAAATGGAGGAAGAAGAGAGAGAATTGATAAATTTAATCAATAGCACATGGGAAGAAATGGCCCTTCAGCTGAGGGGGGCAAAGAGGGATAGGATGGAGGAAGAGACTTGGGTCTCACCAGGCAGCCTGTGGAGAAGGCAGTGGCACCCCAGTCCAGTACTCTTGCCTAGAAAATCCCATGGAGCCTAGTGGGCTGCAGTCCATGGGGTCATTAAAAGTCGGACACGACTGAGCAACTTCACTTTCACTTTTCACTTTCATGCACTGGAGAAGGAAATGGCAGCCCACTCCAGTGTTCTTGCCTGGAGAATCCCAGGGACAGGGTAGCCTGGTGGGCTGCCGTCTCTAGGGTCGTACAGAGTCAGACACGACTGAAGTGACTTAGCAGCAGCAGTAGCAGCAGGCAGCCTGGCTCTTCCTTCTACTCAGATGCTTGGCGGGGGGAGGTGGGGGCAGCGGGGAGGTAGGTGGGCTTGAGCCAGGGGGTTCTGTTGATCTTGTGGCCACCCACTGGCCATGAACTCTTGACTGGAGTTCTTGCCCCAGCCAGCTTGGAAGTTCGTGGGGCAGGGTAGAGAATGCTCACAGTTAGGACAGCACCTGTAGACCCAGTATCAGGAAGAGCAAGGTGCAGAGCTTGCGATGAGCTGTGTGTGTGCCCTGTGTAACCCCCTCTAGCCTCATGCTGCTTGTTGTGTCTTCCTTTCCCTCTGTCTCACTTGGTTTTAGTAACAGTTTAAAAAATTTCACCCTGATGGAGAAAAGGTTTTGGCCTGCTCCCCGACCAAAGCAGGTGGGGGTCAGAAACCCTGTGCTGGGTATAGTTGGGGCACAGGTTGGCCAGTGTGGGCTCAAAGAGGAGAGACTGGTTATGCTGGGCTCACAGGTTCTTTGGGGACTGGTTCTTTTGAGGATTTAACGTTATGCTTATCTGAAGGGGCCATTTCCCTTACAGTCAGCCTTAAAAAAAATTAATAAGTCATTAGCCAAACTCTAAATAGGAGCAAATGCAAATTAATATACTCTGGAAAAAGGAAGGAACTAATACAAAACATGTTTTACAAACAAAATGAGGGGATCAGATTCTCAGCAGCCTGCTTGCATGTTTTTGTAGCAAAATGGAAATTAATCTCTTCCCAGGGGCTCATCATCCATTCCCTCGGCTCAGTGTAATACGCAGAATTTTTTTTAATAGAGAAGAAAAAGCTCCCAGCTGTTTTTTTCTTTTCTTTTTTTTTTTTTTTTGAAGAAGCCAAGACAGAAGGACATCTTGGAGCTGGGTCTGTGGGGAGTCACTGGGTGTCCCCTTTGTTTTATGATGGAAGGAGAGTGATCTCTCATTTTCCAGGTGGGGGTCAGTGAAGAACAGGCTTAGCAGGTGCTGGCTTCCCCTGTGTGCAGAGATCTGGCACAAGCAAACCAAGGGCCTCCTGAGACCCCAGACCCTTCTCCCTGAGATTTTGAAGTTAGGGAGGCCTGTAGAGCCATCTAATGGACCCTGGCCAAAGTTGCTTGACTGACAGGGTTATGCAGTTCCTGGCACAGTGTGGGCTGAGCCCGGAAGTCCAGCCACCCTGCTGGTGTGGAGATTTGTGAAGATGGCCTAAGGAAACTGAGGCTTTGGAGCCCCAAAGAGGGGTACCCTTGGGTCAGAACCTGCAGGGGCATCACTGCAGTGGCCTTCAGCATCCTGCAGACTTTGGGACCAGTTTTCAACAGTGACGCTGGGTGATGGCATCAGTGGCAAAGACAGTATCTGGCTGCCCTCATCTGGCGCATGTTAGAGAGGCCTCAGGTGGAAGCACTGAGTGTCCTGCTGATGGAAACCTGTAGACGTGCGATTGGAAATTCAGAGAGATGTGAGACTCCTTTCTGTGTGCTAAGCTGGTGGAGTGAAGCCCTACTGCTCCTCTCAGCACATTTAGTTGCTCAGGCGTGTCTGACTCTGTGGGACCCCATGCACTGTAGCCCGCCAGGCTCCTCTGTCCACGGGGTTCTCCAGGCAAGAATACTGGAGTGGGGTGCCATGCCCTCCTCCAGGGGATCTTCCCGACCCAGGGNTCTGACTCTGTGGGACCCCATGCACTGTAGCCCGCCAGGCTCCTCTGTCCACGGGGTTCTCCAGGCAAGAATACTGGAGTGGGGTGCCATGCCCTCCTCCAGGGGATCTTCCCGACCCAGGGATCAAACCCAGGTCTCCCACAGGCGGATTCTTCACTGTCTGAGCCATGAGGGAAGCCCATACACTTAGCACCATAGACTAATTTTCAGTATTTTGCAAAATCGAATTAGTTTGAGCAGCTTTTAGGAAGCAAGCAGATGTTTACCACACACACATCCAAGTTTCAAAGTTTAGAATAGAACCACATTTTCTCTAATGGTCAAATATATCTTCCAGCTGGCTTTCCTTCCAGTTTTTACTTTACTTTAAAATAATGCTAGTGGCTGTGACAAACAGACATCAAAATACCTAGGGCTGAAACGTCTAGGAAGTCCAGATGGGTATTGTGCTTGGCTCGCTGGCTCTCTTCCAAGCACTGATGCCTGCACCCAGGATTCTGATCTCTGCAGCATGTTGCTTCTGGGGTCATCATGCTTGTCCCGAACTGACCGAGGGGTGAGGAGTATGGAGACCCACACACGGGGGCTTTCCACAGGCCAGGCCTGGGAGCAAGACATGTCATTTCTGCCCACAACCTACAGATTGGAACTCAGCTGCAGGCCCGCACCTCAGCACAAGGAGACTGGGCAGTGACAACCAGAGATGCCTAGGAGGAAGGGAACCCTGTTTGGTGAACAGATCACAGTTTGTGCCCCAGATGGCACACTGATGATCACAAGACATCCAGAGCACCCCTCACAGAATCTGGACTGGAAATGCCAAGTTCAGTGTAAACCTGGCGGAGCCCTTGGAACAGGTAAGTTGGATGAATAAGTGAGCCATTGCTCTGTAGAGGAACGAGCTGATGATTGTGACCCTGGAGCCAACTCGCTTGTGGTGCTGAAGCTGGCTTGAGCGCCTTTTCAGTTGGTGGTTCTGACAGCTTGGGTCAAGGAGCAGAATGACATTCTTCTTTTTTTTTTTTTTTTTACCTCACCATGTGGCTTGTGGGATCTTTGTTCCCTGACAAGGGATTGAACCCACACCCCCTACAATGGAGGCAAAGTTTTTACCTCTAGACTATTAGGGAAGTCCCCAGAATGACATGTTCTTTAAGACTCACATCTGAACCGTTGTTCTGGGCATACCTCATAGCCCTTTGAGTGCCATCTTCCCAGGGCACACTGATGCACCTCTGGCCGTTTGAGGCATCCAAGGTATTGCTGGCTCTGCTGAAGGGAGACATCCGTGCCTGCCTGGAACAGATGGGGTGGCTGTCACACACCCCAGGAGCTCCTGTGTGGTAACCTCTGGGGGTTCCTAGAGCATGCCTGCAGGAAGCTTTGCAAAGGGGAGCATTCTTGGGAGTAGATGGGGGTTATTCCCCCAGAATACAGATGTAGGGAAAGAGTGAATTAGCCAAGATGACGGTGGTCAGGTTCTCTCGACCCACGTTTTGTAAATACAAGATTATGTAACAGCTGAGATCACTTACATTACTGTGCATGCATCATGGTGGACCTGCTGGACCATAGGCCACTTTGTTCTATATAAGCATCACCTGAGAAGCTCTTGTGGCTGCGTTACAGCTGTGTCCACTGGGCTGTGCCTGAGAGGAGAGAATACAGCATTTCTGCTGCTAAGGCTGCCACACCAGCCAGGAGAGAATAAACATGTCTGCAGTTCCTATGGCTCCTCGAGTCTTCTTCCAATTTCCCTGCTCATCCCCTGTCTTCCCTGGGCTCTGTGAATGGTGTGCACAGTGAGAAATAGCAAGACAGTTGGCATAGGTCGGCAGGATTCCCAGCAGGTAGAGAAGCCTGAGGCGCCAATGGATGGATTAAGCCAGGGACCACATAGCATGTGGTACCAGTGGCCATGGCCTTCTCGGCATGGGCCTAGTGGAAGACTGGGAGGTAGTGGACAGGTCACTGGAGAGCATTGAAAATGTGTCACAGGCAGTGAGTTCCCATTTGCTGGACAAAGTGGCATGGACTGCTGCTGGCACTGTGGGGCAGATTTTCCAGACTTCTCTGAAAGCGAATATGGACAGTGCCCTATGTGAAACCATGCAGGCGTGCAATGTGCAGAGATGCTTGGAAGAACTAGAGCAACATACGCTGACATTAGAGCAAGAACCCTGTGGCCCTGAAGAAACCAGCGTCTCTGAGAGTGAGGCGGTAAGGGACAGTGATGATAACCATTATGAAACTAAGGAACGTTTTGAGACTGCAGGTCCCCACTGGTTAGCGAGGCCTGTTCTGCGGCAGGATGGGGCCGAGAAGGCATGGAAGCCCCGGGAGGCCTTGGGCACTGAGGGGCCAGAGGGAATTAGCACCGACTCTGCAGCTACGATGAAGTCCAGGAAGAAGGAGCAAGGACCAATCCCACTGGAGAGAAGAAAGGAAAAAGGGAAGGGAAACCACAGAGGAGAGTTTAGAGCTGGATCAGGGCCTGCCGAGCCCATCCCTGCAGAGCCCTGAGGAGTCCACTGTGTCTGCAGACAGAAACGTCACTCAGGACGGCAAATGAAGTTCAGAAAATACAGTGAGGACCTGGGCTTCAGGGTGATGGACGACGATGGGGGAAACTATTGCGATGCTTGGAGCCGGCTGGAGGTCCACCCTCTCAGCCTCTGCATCGGCTGGGCAGGCGGAGGAGCCTCCAGCAGACGGCGGGAGTTTCACAGACATCACACGAGATGCCATTTTAAACCATGCCCCATCCACCTCTTTTTGGTTCCCTAACTGCTACCTCGATAGTGTCAAGCCTGGGGAGAAGTCGAGGGACAGCAACAGGCAAAGGGGATGAGGAGTGAGATACACCTCGAAGGGGGCTGAGCTGGTAAAGGCCCAATCTGGTTATCACAAATGTGTACCGATTTTCTGGCAGTGGGAGCTGACAGGAATAAAAATGATAAACAGCCCAATGCTCCGCCCCTGGAGCTGTGGAGGCAACTGAGGCCGGAGCAGCAGTTTACCAAGTTTGGGAAGCACCCACAGCAAGATATACAGGTGGTTCAGTTAGAAGATTACATGGCACCCAAGGATGTTCCTTTAGATGTCCTTTTCCGCTTTGAATAGGCCTCAGACCAAGGTGCCCGCACAAAGAGCCCGAGCCAGGGACTGGAGGCCCA
>SJYX01015530.1:234109-252838 GCA_006410675.1 Oreotragus oreotragus | reverse complement strand
TAGCCCCCACCCTGGTTGCCATATCCAGGTCCTCCACCACCATATCCTCCTCTTCCTCCTCCATAACCAGGGCTACCTCCAAAATTGCCACCTATTATAAAATAAGCCTTTAAGTAATTAGTATTTTCAACGCCATTTGAACTGTCTTATTACATCCATTTCCAGCTTTCCAAAACTCAATTTTATAGGTAAAAGATTATTTCTATAACATATTCTCTAAAATAGCCTCAAGGGCAGATTCTGAATATCCACCTTGGTGAACACTTGCCAGTGAGGAAGGCCTACCCACTGGTCTCCCCCCAAACTAAAGATACTATGGATTCTCTTGATGGTATCTTGAAATACTAATTATATTTGTGTTAAGTTTGTGGGGTAAGTCGGGGCAGACAAGATGTGTGGACTAATGGGAATTACCTACCATTTATTTCTCTTAAATAAAATGCCCACCATACCTTTCTCTTTAGTAGAAATGGGGGGAGGAGGGGAAGAACCAGAAATTAGCAAACTCATACTAACTTAAAACTTTAATCGGTAGTTTCAGATTGCTTGCTGCTGGTGCTGCCAAGTCACTTCAGTCGTGTCCGACTCTGTGTGACCCCATAGACGGCAGCCCACCAGGCTCCCCCATCCCTGGGATTCTCCAGGCAAGAACACTGGAGTGGGTTGCCATTTCCTTCTCCAATGCATGAAAGAGAAAAGTGAAAGTGAAGTCGCTCAGTCTGTCCGACTGTTAGCGACCCCATGGACTGCAGCCCACCAGGCTACTCCATCCACTGGATTTTCCAGGCAAGAGTACTGGGGNAAGTCACTTCAGTCGTGTCCGACTCTGTGTGACCCCATAGACGGCAGCCCACCAGGCTCCCCCATCCCTGGGATTCTCCAGGCAAGAACACTGGAGTGGGTTGCCATTTCCTTCTCCAATGCATGAAAGAGAAAAGTGAAAGTGAAGTCGCTCAGTCTGTCCGACTGTTAGCGACCCCATGGACTGCAGCCCACCAGGCTACTCCATCCACTGGATTTTCCAGGCAAGAGTACTGGGGTGGGGTGCCATTGCCTTCCCCGTCAGATTGCTTGCAGTTAACTGTAAAAACTCCTCTTTCTCATAAATTCAAATCAATATTTGGATTTCAAAGCAAAGCTGAAATAGTGACATGTAGGAGTGTAACGTAAGTCATGACTAATCAGTGCAAAACCAGAAATGAGGTCTATCCTGAGCTCAGTTTCAAACCTCTTCTTTCGAGGTTTGTCAGTAGGTACCTATCTTTTTTGTACTTCAATAAAACACATGAACTAATTAACAGTGGCTTAAAACCTTAGCTAGGCATGGAAGCAGCACACCAGGTATGTCTGGAAAAATTCTCTTGGGGATTTTTTTGGGACATTGTCCTGATAGATCCACCTTGGTAAGAGATGAGACAACACAGTGCTCCTACAGACACTCCCCTGTCATAATGTTCATCTTGCTCATAACCACTTTTTAATACTTTTAAGGAAAACACTATACAAAACATCTATCTCCAATTCTTTTGCTTGAGAAACAATAGGCCATCTTTAAAATTCTCATTTAAAATCTACCCAATTGATGTTGCAGAAATCTAACAACATCTTCAAGTAATTTTTTTGGGCAATTTTCAACAGCTAAGATGAAAATTTAGAAGAGACATTTCATGTTTATGCTCAAATAGCACACATATTATCAAAAAGTAGAAGAAACTGACCTCCAGGTCCTCCTCCATACCCATTATAGCCATCCCCAAATCCACGGCCACTTCCATATCCATCTGTTAAGGGCAGAAGAAGAGGAAGATTATTTTATTCTGGTTTATATCACTCAGTTTTTTAGCCTCTATTTCCTCCAGGTTGTCCACTTATAAAAAAGCAGTTAACAATGGACAGTGGCAGTTTTTCTATTTACTACACAGTTAACTGAGATTAACCCACATATAAAGCCTAAAGCAAAGAAGCTTTTAGATCTCTTCAAACCTCTACTGTATTTCCACTCACTATTCATAAAATGTCTCCTAAATTTAAAATGGGTACAATGTCCTTTTAACTCTTCCAGAAACTCAAGACCATAAAACAATCTCTGCAATTATCTGTCCATGATTAGAGCTATACAACTCTGATTTTACATGTTACCTCTTGCCAACCAAATTACAATATCCCATTAGCACAGATCTCACTTTAAGTCTTACAAATAACAAAGTAGGTCAGACTTCCTAGATTCCAATCAAAACTGTTTTTCAAGCACATTCACCCTCCTAAACTTAAAAGGTGAACTTACCAGATCCTCCTCTAAAGTTACTTCCTGGTCCTGGTCCAAAATTTCCACCGCCACCACGAGAATCTCCAAAACCAAAGTTGCCTACAATAAACACCTTCGTTAGTAACTAACACTTATACAAATAAATCCTAAGAAAAAAAAAGGTATTAAAAGTTACCTCCTCTTCCACTTCTAGAACTTTGGACTTCTTGCATTTCTTGTCTAGACAAAGCCTTTCTTACTTCTGCATTATGACCATTGATAGTATGGTATTTTTGCACTGGAATGAAAATTTCAGAGTCCATTAAGTCAGCATCCTGTAATAGCTAAGTTTCAAGCTCACTTTTTAACAAAGTTGTAGGTCTTAACATACCCAAAACCTAAAATGTTCAAGAGCTACAATCCTAGCACTTATAGACACTTACACACAATCTTATCCACAGGATCATGGTCATCAAAAGTAACAAATCCAAAGCCTCTTTTCTTTCCAGACTGCCTGTCAGTAATTATCTCAATGGTATCAATTTTTCCATATTCCTCAAAGTAATCTCTAAGATGATGTTCCTCAGTATCTTCCTTAATTCCACCAACAAACAGCTTCTTCACAGTTACATGAGCCCCTGGCTTTACAGATTCCTCTCTTGCAGCAACACGTTTTGGCTCAACCACTCTCCCATCAATTGAATGAGGTCTTGCAGCCGTGGCAGCATCAACTTCAGCCATGGAAGAAAAAGTCACAAAGCCAAATCCTCTTGATCTTTTGCTTGCAGGATCCCTCATTACCACACAATCTGTACGTTTTCCCCATTGCTCGTAGTAGTTCCTCAAACTTTCTTCCGTAATTTCAAAGCTCAAGCCACAAATAAAGAGTTTACGAAATTGTTCCTTTTCTCTCTCCATCGCGGACTCAGTCGCTTCAGCCCGGTTTCCCGCAGCCGAGCGAGATGAGAGAGATCTCCGCGGACGAACACGAACCGGACTCGTCCTGGGGCTGTAGTGAGAACCGCCGCTGCTCTAGAAACAACACCGCTGGAGCACCTCCACTCCAGACCCGGCGCTGCTGCTCCAAACTAATTTTCATGAACGTTTCAGAACTTGAATTTGCAGAAAGCTAAGCACCACTTCCCTGAGTCTGAAGCCTGTTTCCTGTCATTGGCTCTGCCCTCGGGACTCCCTGCTGTGCTTCTCCAGCTGTGTTCATGTCCCCATCTATCTGACAATCCAGGCACTCCTGCCCAGTGTGCACGGCCACGCCAGGATCTCTCTGCTCCTAGAGCAAGACAGCCAGGCGAGGTTCTGAAGGAAAGCAGGTGCTGGTGGCGGGACATCCAGGGCCCCCGCCCAGCCTCCTCCTCCCTCCCTGCCCCCAAGCCCTCTCCAGAGGTCTGCGCCTCT
Organism: Oreotragus oreotragus; assembly: GCA_006410675.1. NCBI lineage: Eukaryota > Metazoa > Chordata > Mammalia > Artiodactyla > Bovidae > Oreotragus > Oreotragus oreotragus. The sequence continues at coordinate 249,180 of SJYX01015530.1, read as the reverse complement.
TGCCTCTTCTCCTGCATCCTCTCTTGACTCCTGTCCTCCCTGGAGCCCCTCCCTTAGCACAGGGTCCCCTCCTCCAGCACAGGCCCCCTCCCCCAGCACGGGGACCCCTCCCCCAGCACCAGACCCCCCTGTTGCAGCCTGTCAGGGCNACATATTTTAGTTGGGAAAGCGTAATAGAGAGTAGAGGTCCATGTGTGGTAATACACCGGTAGATAGGAACATATTTTTAATGTGCTTGGATGTAATCTCAAAAACGACAGAATGATCTCTGTTCGTCTCCAAGAGATGTGTATAAGAGACAGCCCCCAGCACCAGACCCCCCTGTTGCAGCCTGTCAGGGCTCCTCCAGGCTGCACCCTCCCAGCCAACTGCTGTCCTCTCCACCTGCCCCTTTCACCGCTCCTCCTCCCCCGTCTCCTGTGGGCTTGCAGGCCCCACGGTAGTTCTGGAATCCCACCCACCACACGGGCCTCAGGCTGCCTTCCTCCCACATGCCTGCTACCTAACTGGTACTGGTATCTGATCTCCCAGTTCAGTGCTTGGAGATCTGCTAAGTGCCTCCCTGACCTGTAGGCGGGGTGGGGACACACGGTGGGGACAGCGTGTCCTCCACAGTCCCTGGCCCGCGAAGCCCTGCTCTTTGCCTGGGGCGCTAACAGGGCTCCTTAGGAAAATCACACGGGAAGATTCACACGTTCCCACATGGAATCACTGTGTGCTTGGCTTTGTTCCTGGCACACAGTACTGGCTTGATGAGCTTGCGGGGATTATCAGCTGTTACCCCGACCCTGACTCAGGTACACCCTTCCTGTCCCCACATTCCCAGCGCTTGGGCCACGTGCCACTTCCCGAACACGCACCACAGCGTCAGTCGGTTTCGTTTCCCTGAATCCCTCCTTTCCCCAACAGCCCGGAAGACTCCGAACACCGGCTCCAGGCCCCCTCCTCTGCGGCGCCACATCCCCCCACCCGTTCTCCCCAGCAGGCGGCAGCCCGCCCCCGCCCCCGCCCCCTCCGTCGCTCCAGTGCTCCTCGTACTCCTCCCGGAGGGCGTGCTCTGTTCACCGTCTGTGCTCTCACTGGCCTGTGGCTGCTGCTCAGTGACGGCGCCTTGTGCCTGGCGTCCTGCTCCATCCTCTGCTGTCAGCCTCTCACTAATAGCACTTTAAAAATATAAAGATGACAGAAGAAACACGCGGCTGGAAGCCTGGACAGAACAGACGAGTGGATGGGTGTGTAGAACAGAGGACGGGATGGGTACGTGTCTGTGGTCAGCGACAGAGAGCTCCGCCTGGCAGGGGAGGTGCAGAGTCCAGCGGCCCCTGCCCCATGGTCACCGTCCATTCAAGGCCTGCGGCTTCTGCCCCCAACACGTCTTGATTTAAGAGCAGCAGACAGCCTGTGAGATAAGCAGAAAGCGCCTTGGTTGCTGTCTGCCCCGTGTCCAGCCTGTGGCTGCGTGTGCGTGTCCATACATACACAGACAGCTTCCCTGCCTTCCCGTGTCTGTGCGAATCTCATCTTCCATCTGGGGACTTGAGTCCAGGCAACCAGAAATTGGCTTTGTGATACTGAACTTTCACTTCTCATTCTCTCCTGGCTTTCTGTTGTTCTTTTATGGTTTAAAATAATAATTTCATGATGGAAAGTGAAGTTTTTAAACGAAGGATTGGGGAAGTATGATAGGTGTTAGAGCTGGTTACTCCTGCAAAGGTAATGAAGGGTGAATATAAAAATAACTTCAAAAGAGCCTGAGATGTTTCTAGGTGATAGAGATGTAACGGATGTTTCATAATGTAAGCTGGAGGGACTGTTTAATACTTTTCAAATTATTCTAAATGCTCACTTTGAACATCAAAGTACCAATGTCAAAGACACAAGGGTTATTAACTTGACCTGATGTGACATTTACTAGGTTCTTACCCTGACATCTCCATGGAAACTGATCTCCAATGATTAGTCGAGCATTTGAAGTTCTAAGTTAATATGTGCTTTGTGGTTTTTTATTTTATTCTTTAGTTTTAGGTCTTTTCAAACATTTTACTGAAGTGTAGTTGATTTATGGTGTTTTGTGAGCTTCAGGCGCACAGCAGAGTGCTTCAGTTAGACGTACACAGACGTTCATTCTCTTTCAAATTCTGTACCCGTGCAGGTTATTACAGGCTATTGAGTACAGTTCCCTGTGCCGTACAGTCAGTTCTTGTTGATTATAGCAGTGTGCGTGTGTGTGAACCCCAAGCTCCTGATTTATCCCTCCTCCCCTTATTTCCCCTTTGATAACCATATTTGTTTTCAAAATACGTGAGTCGGTTTTTGTTTTGTAAATGAGTTCATTTGTATCATTTAAAGTTAGACTCCACTTATGAGCAGTATCATACGACATTTGTTTTTCTCTGACTTCCTTCACTCGGTATGATAATCTCCAGTTGCATCCATCCTGTTGCAAATGGCATTTTTTCATTCTTTTTTATGCCTGAGTAATACTGCATTGTGTATGTGTACCGCATCTTTATCCATTCATCAGTTGATGGACATTTAAGTTGCTTCCATGTCTTGGCTATTGTAAACAGTGCTGCTGTGGACATTGGGGTGCATTACTTTTCTCCATAGTGGCTGCACCAATTTACATTCCCAGCAGCATCATTGTAGGAGGGTATGGTCTCCTGCACACCCTCTCCAGGATTCATTGTTTGTAGACTGTCTTGTGATGGCCATTCTGACTGGTGTGAGGTGATAATTCATTGTAGTTTTGATGTGCATTTCTCTGATATTTAGCAATGTTGAGCATCTTTTCATGTGCCTCTTGGCCATCTCTATGTCTTCTTCAGAGAAATGTCTATTTATATCTTCAGCCCATTTTCTAAATTGGGTTGTTTGTTTTTTTTATATTGAGCTGCATATGCTGTTTGTATATTTTGGAGATTAATCCCTTGTCAGTTGCTTCATTTGCAAATATTTTCTTCCATTCTTTAGATTGTCTTTTTGATTTGTTTATGGTTTCCTTTGCCATGCAAAAGCTTTTAAGTTTAATTAGGTCCCATTTGTTTATTCCGTTTTTATTTTCATTACTCTAGGAGGTGGATCCAAAAAGAAATGGCTGCAATTTATGTCAAAGTGTTCTGCCTATGTTTTCCTCTAAGAGTTTTCTAGTATCTGGCCTTACATTTAGCTCTTTAATCCATTTTGAGTTTATTTTTGTGTATGGTGTTAGAGAGCTCTAAATGAAATCAGATGTGTCTGTCCAGTTTTCCCAGCAGCACTCATTGACGAGACTGTCTTTTCTCCATTGTGTATTCTTGGCTCTTTGGTCACAGATTAACCGATACATGCTTTTTTGTGTTAGTGAGGTCTCACTGACTGCACAGTGCACTGTACTTTACACTCGCATGGTCGTTGCACTTTGTCATGGCTGTTTCTGGCCCTCGTAGGGGCTGGAGAGTCAGACTCTGCATCTCCCGTTTTGCGCTGTAAATGACCCACACGGTCACGGAGCCGGTGGAGGGGGGATGTCTCAGCTGTGGGCTCTCCCGCCAGCTCCGTCTGGGGAATGTCCACAGAGACAAACGCCATGAAGATTCAGCCGAGGCACCTACAGGGAGCAAAATAAGTGAAAAGGAACGAGGCAGCAGTGGGTCTGGGTTGGGCGTCCTGGAAGGAAAGTCTCCTTAAACCTCTGCCCAAGCCCTTCTCCCGCACCTCCTGTCTGACTTCCGGCATTTGTTCCAGAGTGTGAACCTAAGCCCGTCCTCTGCATGCAGCCTGTTAGTGTAAATGCTTCTCAAATTCGTGCAGAAGGCATTTCTGTTCACAGCCACAGGCTGACCTGGTGGGAAACCCGGCCTGGTGCTGCCGAACTCGGCTGTCTGTGCAGCACACCTGCTCCCCCTGCGGAGAGGAACCCGGACGGGGTGGGGGAACCAGAGGCGCTGGCCCCTGGCACCTGCAGATGCCCCTGCAGCAGGGGCCTTGCCACACGATCCTACCAAACCCCGGAGCAAACGTTGCTATTACCACCTTCATGCTGACAGAGGAAACCAAGGCCCAGACGGTTTCTGTCTGTTGTGGTGTCTTTCTCCTCTGAGAGTTAGTATCGTGAGAGGGTATCTGGCCAGGCTCACATGACCTTTTTCCACGTCAGTGCAGTAAGCAAACTAGAGATGTAAATACTCCAAGGAAACCAGGAGCTACAGCGGGGGGTGGGGGGCAACGGGCTTGCTGTCTCCTCTCCATCAGCTCCAGGGTAGCGCCCCCGTCCCTCGCTTGGCAGAGGTCTGTGTGGAAATGCCACAGAGGTCTCCAAGCAGACCACAAGGGTCCTGGCATGATTTCAGGGAGGCTGAGCATTGTCCACATCAATGCGCCTAATGTATTTGAAGGATCTGATTACTGTTCCGTCTTCATGGCAGAATTCAGAGGCTTGCAGTACAGAAGCTGGAGCACCAGGAGCCTTTGGCTCCTGTGAGATGCTGTGTTTTCAGAGCATAACTGCAGCTCATGTCCACGCGTCCTGAAGAACAAAAGACAAGACCTGAAATAGTGCGTGCTTGGGGACTAGGGTGTGTGTCCTGTCGAGTCTTCAACGGGGGACAAAGAGCTCTCTGCCCTCCAGAGCGCCATGACTTCACTAGCAGGAAGGTCCTGGCTCCTGCTCCATCAGGAAATCACGAGTCTCCGCCAGGCAGTGTGGCCACGGGGCCTGGGGCCTTCTTGGAATTCTCTTGCAAAGATCTTGATCTTCATTGACCAAAAAAAAACCCACAAACCATTGTGTAATAGTCTGCACCATTGAACAGTGAAGAAGTAGGTATTCTGTATATTATGATTAAGCCATTCATTAAATTATACACTCTAAAAGTATTACAGGACTTCATTTTGAAAGGTCTGAAACCCAGAAGCTGTTACATTTTAGAATATATCCTCAGACCTTTAAACAGTCTGGGGAATGGATTGAACTGTGCACATTTGGGGAAAGTCATTATTTTTCTGGTCACTTTTGGTTGCAGTGATGTCACCCTCCTGTCTCTCCTAAGCCTCAAATTCAGTGAGTTAAGTCTCCTTTCACAGTGTTTTAGGTAAATGAACTTGAAAAATATCTATTTCTGTGAACATTTAAAAATCTATCCACTCTACAACTGTGTTAGCATCTTCAGCCATTTCCCCACTTGGGAGTTCTTCCCATTCAAGTTCGCCCTGCATAAGACGTCCTGCACTACAACGTCATGCTCACTGCCGTCCCCCGGGACCCGTAAGATGCCTGCGGTACATCCTGGCTCTGTCAAGTACCCTGTGTAGGCTGAGCAAGGTGCCTCCACCCTGAGCCAAGACCCATCCTCCCGGGCCAGATCTGCCATTCCAGCTACCCTCCTTCCACCAAAGCTCCCTTTCCTCCAACCAAATCAGCCTGCTGCTGCTGTCCAGACGTCAGGCCTCACCCACTCTGGTTCTCTATTCCCCTCTGCATCTGCCAAGATCCCACCATCGTTGCGGGGTGGACCTTGTGGACCACTTCCCCGCAGCCACAGCCACTCCATCCTGTGTTCTCTTCTCTGCCCGACTCTCTGGGCCCTCAGGGAACTTCCATCTGGGGTTTGAGCAGCTCCTGTGGCTGCTCCAAGGCTGCCCTGGAAGAGAGCACGCCTCCCAAGCAGAAGCTCCCTTCTGAGCACAGGGCCAACTGTCCTCTAATCTTCTCAACTCAGAGCAAAACACTCGAGGTGACAGATGGACAATGGTAAAGTAACTTGTCCAAAGCACGTGCTCTGGACGTGTGCGTTTCTGGTTCATAAACAAGACGCCTGGTTTTTTCCCTGAAAGATGCTAACACCCAGCTCCTTTATGTTGTGTGGTGGGAGCCATGGTTATCTGTGGATGTGGCTGCCACATACTCCTCTGTGGATGCGGCTGCCACATACTCCTCTTTGAATTTTGCATCCAGGGCTTTTTAAACAGGAAAACATACCTGTATATCGTGTATCTGTTAGCATCAACCAGCTGTGTTTTGAATAAAGTTTTGACTGCAGTTCATCCACCAACATCAAAACAGAGGCCCCCATAATAATGACACCTGAGCAGCCCCCAGAGCGGGGAAGTCTCAGCCCGCAGAGCTCTAAGAGGATACGTTTACGGCATAGCTTGGTCAGCCACAGCGCCACGATGCCCCCTTGGGGAAGGGGAGAGCTTCAGTTATTTTATTAAAGTTGGGAGTGTGGTGAAAATTCCATCTCCATATGTGGAAGAGACCAAAGGTTGCAAAAAGCCAGAAGAGAGATGAATGGTGATCAAGAAGCAAGCATATGGATTTAGTGTAAATGATAAAAGTGAAATGTGGCATGTGATCATGATAGCTGATGTTTATCTAATGTGTGCCAGGCACTGAGGGCCGGGTGTGTCTATTAGCCCATTGAGTCCTCAGAACACTCTGCGAAGTGACCAGGATTCTGCCCCCATTTACAGACAGCAAGGCTGGGGCCTAGTGGAGCTGATGGTGTTTGGGTGATTCTGTGACATATGGCAACCGGGACAGAGAGACACACCTGCTCTGGTTCCAGCAGCCTAAGCTCAGCTGCTCCAACTCTGCTGGAACCAATGTGCACTGAGGCTGCCAGGCCCAGGGTGCTGTTCAGCTGTGGGTGGGCACTGGGGTGGGGGGGGGGGTGCTCTGCTCTCTGGAGCCCTGCCCTGCACACACTCAAGTGGGAGGGCACTGCACTCTCGCTCCGAATCTGCCTCTCAGCTAGCGTGTGATTGAACGTGGCTCTTCTGCTTGCCTTGTGTCCTTTCTTAGGGTTCATGGTCGGGTTCCCAGGGAAGCTAAGCCAAGGGGGTGTTCGTAGGGGTGCCCACAGTACTGGGTCACTGTCCTCAGTCAGCTCCACTGCCCTGCCTGCCCCAGGCTCCAGGAGGGACTGTCCAGGGCTGGGCTTGCATACCTGAATTGTCCCACAAACCTGAGGCAGAGACCAGAGGGGGCTGGGTCATGGGGAATCAGGCAGGTAAAGCTTAGTCAATGGGACCAGAGCCCCTAGGGGGTGTGAGCCTCAGAGAAAGGAGACGCCCCCCCCCCCAGGCAGCCTGCAGATCCAGGCTCTGCCAAGGAGAGAGATCCACTGACATGAAGAGGGGAGCACATGTTTGTGGAGGGAGCTGAGGTCTGAAATAGGCCAGGAGGTGGTCTGACAGCATAATTGCTCTAAATGAGTTTAAATTTGCAGATGAATCCTTGCCAGGGGCTGAGGAGCTTGTAGGTCTAGTCACTGGCATGCTGGCCACTGACACACTGGCAGGAGGAGTTAGAGAAAGCAAAAGAGATGCCGGAAGACTGGGGGTGGAAAATACTGTCTGGTTCTCAGTCAGGAAAGGAGTAGGTTCTAACAATCAGGCGTAATCCAGCAAGACTGGCGTTTACCACAGGCAGAGCTGTATAGCCTGATTCTGAGACTCAGCCTGTGACTATTTAGAAAGAAAAGCCAGGATTCTGTGATGGAACCTGGAGTCACTCAGATCACACAATGCCGTGCACCCGCGTTTCTGTGTTTATAGATATAACACACCCCTGGATCTTGAGTCCATGAAAGCAGAGGACTATTTGAAAACAGCTTTCTTTACAAAAAGGAAGAGCAGGTGGTGGTGGTGGAGTGGACATCCCGGGGGTGGGTGACTCTGATAGCCTGACCGTCCATCTGCCAGCCTGGAAGGTGCCCCAGGGTGTGGCTCTGCCCAGCATGGGTGGACACAGCAGAGCTGCCACCAGAACGGAGGGAGGGCATGCCTCACTGTCCAGCAAGGAAACACCTGGGACAGGGGAGCTCGCCCGGAACTGTCTTCAGGTGTCAGACATGCTCGGGGGTGAGGTCAGGTGGTGCAGAGTTCACCAGAAGGCAGACACATGGATGAGGGAAGGGAATGGGCCCCTGTGGACACAGTGAAGCCCTTGCTCAGGAGCTGAGCAAACCGCGAGGGGTGGCTGGCCAGGAAGCTGCAATAGGGGGGTGCCCTCAGGGGCAGGCTGGCCACGTGCATCCCCTGACCCGTGTTCACTGATGGCCTAGAAGGGGCCGGTGCTGACGGGGTGTCTTCACCTTGGAATCTATCATCCAGTGCAGGTCCAGCTGCAGCACAGTGATAAATACACCCTCAGGGATGTGCAGGGTGCTGGAGGCACACCAGGAAGCTATCCAGCCAGTACTGAGAAGCCAGGGGAGGTTTCCTAAAGGAAGCAACTTGTAATGAATTAGGTAAATTCACCTGCCAAGGACTGGAGGAAAGAGTCCAAAGTCGCTGAGAATGGAAAAAGTTTAAGGAACTGGTCCCATTAGAACCAGCCTAGGGGGTGATCGTACCGGTGCCCACGGTCCAGGGTCACTGTGGGGAAAGAAGAGGCAGAGCCACCTAAGATGAGCAGGATCTTCCAGGAGAGTGAAGTGGGGGCCCCGGGGTCTCAAGGACAGCCCGCGGGCCCCAGAAGGGCGGTGGCACACATGTGCTCGGCGTGTGTCTGAGCCGAGGCTGCTGGCAAGAGCAGTGATGGGGCGTGGCACCACAGCCATGGGGGAAGATGCGTGAAAATGGCTAAGACTCTCGTGTTCGGTTAATCAGCAATCATTCCATAATATCCTGTAATGTTCTGTCCCCAGTGCAACTTCACTAGTTCTTCCAAGAACGTCTTTTAGGACTTTTTCAACTCTCATAACCTTTGCAACGTTTACTTAATTTTCCAAACCAGGACTCGGTCAAGTTTCATGCGCTGGCCTTTTGTTATTTTATCACTTCTGTGTCTTTAAATGTGGTGTCCCTTGACAGAGTCCAAGTAGATCTATAGTTTGCTTCTTCTGCCTGTTTTCTCCACACAGAAAGTCATATCTGGATTGGACTCGGGCTAAGCCATTTTGGGAGGAATTCATCTCAGGGGCCCTGTGTCTTTCAGGTCACCTTGCATGGTGAGGCACAGGGTCGCGGGTGTCTTCACTCTCAGTGATGTTGAATCGTGGCACTCAGTCGTGACGACCCCCGTTCCCATCAGTAGACAGCCTCCTGGGTCGAGTGACAGCTCTGCTCTGCATAAGCAACTTGTTGGCCAGCAAACTTCACCCAGACCCTTGTGTGATGCAGTCATGGTGCTGGTTCTGTAAACGGTGATGTTCTAATGGGACCAGTCCTTCCAGATTTCTTAGCCTCTAGCTATCAAGACTCTTCCTTTCTTTTCTCTTTCTCTTTTTTGAGTATTATTATAAACTCAAAGATTTTGAATTCTGAGTTTTTGCTTCCTTGATTTACAGCGTTTGCTTTGTCCCTACAGCGAGGCCTGTCTCATTTGCTGATCACGTCAGCTCAACACACGATGAAGATCAGAAACCCCGAAGTCTTGTTCCAGCCTGGACTTGAGAGGGTTTCCATAGGCAGGCGGACGATCCGGATAGTCTCAGGTCTCCCAGGAGGTGGGTGGGGCTTGGATGACACCTGGGCGGAAGCAGCACGGGTCTCCTGAAACACTTAGATGACCCCAACAACATAGACTCCTGTCTGTATTTTAAGGGAAAATCTGTTTTCAGAACAATGAATGGATAGGTAAACATCAACCTCTGACACAGGGGGGCAGGCCAGTTGGTGATGCGTACGTGCTAAGTGGCCTCAGTCTGTCTGACTCTTTGCAGCCCCGTGGACTGTAGCCCGCCAGGCTCTTCTGTCCGTGGGATTCTCCAAGCAAGAGTACTGGAGTGGGTTGCCATGCCCTCCTCCAGCAGTGGGTTGATACATATTTTTAATTTGATCAGCAGAGATTTACTGACTTACTGGAAACAGTTTTGTGGGCTCTAAACTCTTGCTGGTCCTGCTTCCGTCCCCGTCTTTTTCAGCTCCTCTCAGTAGGTGGAGACGGGTCTCCTGAATGGGAAAAGGGTGGGTGCTTCTGTGGTGCAGAGCCCTAGGGCCCATCCTGGGGGCCGCCCCACAGGCGCTGACTCAGGACAGGGTGGACCTGCACTCTCAGCCCCTGCAGCCCTCCGTGTGCTCACTGACCTCCACTGACCGTGTGCCCTGGGGTCTGACCGCCAGCCGCTCTGCCCGCCAGGCTCTTCTGTCCGTGGGATTCTCCAAGCAAGAGTACTGGAGTGGGTTGCCATGCCCTCCTCCAGCAGTGGGTTGATACATATTTTTAATTTGATCAGCAGAGATTTACTGACTTACTGGAAACAGTTTTGTGGGCTCTAAACTCTTGCTGGTCCTGCTTCCGTCCCCGTCTTTTTCAGCTCCTCTCAGTAGGTGGAGACGGGTCTCCTGAATGGGAAAAGGGTGGGTGCTTCTGTGGTGCAGAGCCCTAGGGCCCATCCTGGGGGCCGCCCCACAGGCGCTGACTCAGGACAGGGTGGACCTGCACTCTCAGCCCCTGCAGCCCTCCGTGTGCTCACTGACCTCCACTGACCGTGTGCCCTGGGGTCTGACCGCCAGCCGCTCAACCTGCCTCTGCCCGCCCCCACCCCCAGGCTCTGGCTCCCAAGCCCTGCTCACTAGCAGTCTTGACTGGTCAGAACTACCTGAAGACCAGGCAGCTGGGCCTGTGTGTTGAGATCACTCTATAGAAGCCTGATCTCTATAAACGTGCCAGACAACCGCACCCAAAACCTGGGTGGAGGGAAAGGAGAAATAGGCCCCTTGTTTGGGCTGCTCCTGGTCCTTGAAGGGATTCCTGCAGGTTCATCTCCTTTAGGAGGCTGCACCGCCTGCGTGTACCCAACCGTGCCCCAGAGTGAGCCTGAGGAGAGCAGAAACAGTCTTCACGTGGCCTGGAGTGAGCAAGCAGCAGTGAGAAGTGGTATACTCTTACTGTACACAGAGGATTCAGTGAGTTCAGTAACACACAGCCGAGTGCCTCCACACTCGCTCACGTTAAGGAAGCAGTCAGCCCAAGGTGCTCCCTTCTCATACTTTCCTGAGGGCAGCGCTCAGAGGCGGCCCATAAGTGCCTCATCCCTGGAGTGACTCCGCGAGGGGAGGGTGACCGGCGCCCTGGGAGGAGCTCAGGAGCGGCTGCAGACTGTGCTCTCTGCAGGCAGCCTCGGGGGCTTCCTGACCTTCACCCTGCTTGTGTGAATAAGAATCTGCTCCCGAGAGAGTCCTGCCTCCTGCCTTGCTCTAATTTTTAGATTTCCGGGAGACTTAAGCGAGTTTATTAAAACGTCTCTGTTGAGCACCTGCTGTGCTTCAGGCCTCATGAGACAACTTCTGCCGTCCCTCCTGCTGGAGCCCAGGAACACCTTGGGAGGGTGGAGTTTTCCTGAAGAATTTATGAAAGTAAACACATTCAGCCATGTAAGTCAATGCAGCGGAGCGCAGTTCAGCCTTTGAAGGGAGGGGCCCCTGCACGTGCCGTCACGTGGGTGGATGCTGAGGGCGTTTTGCCCAGTGAGGTGAGCCTGTCAGGGCAGGACAGCCATAACGGGATCCTGCCTCCAGCAGAGACCTGGGACACGCAGACTCACAGAGAGTGGCCCAAGGGCGGGGGAGGGGCTGGGAGTGAGTGCTTACTGGGGATAGTGTCAGTCTTGTGAGGTGAAGGGCGGTGCTTAGCCCCACAGCAGTGTGAGTGCGGTGGGCACTGCTGACACATGCCCTCAGCCACAGTCACGATAGCAAAGTTTATGTGTTCAGTTCAATTGCTCAGTCGTGTCCCACTCTGCAACCTCATGGACTGCAGCACGCCAGGCTTCCCTGTCCATCACCATCTCCTGGAGCTTGCTCAAAGTCATGTCCATTGAGTCAGTGATGCCATCCAACCATCTCATCCTCTGTCATCCGCTTCTCCTGCCTTCAATCTTTCCCAGCATCAGGGTCTTTTCTGAGGGGTGGCCAAAGTATTGGAGCTTCAGCATCAGCCCTTCCAATGAATATTCAGGACTGTTTTCCTTTAGGATGGACTGGTCTGAGCTCCTTGCAGCCCAAGGGACTGTCAAGAGTCTTCTCCAACATCACAGTTCAGAAGCATCAATTCTTCAGCACTCAGTTTTCTTTATGGTTCAATGCTCATATCCATACATGACTACTGTAAAAACCATAGCTTTATGACTATATGGACCTTTGTCAATAAAGTAATGTCTTTGCTTTTTAATATACTGCCCAGGNGAGCTCCTTGCAGCCCAAGGGACTGTCAAGAGTCTTCTCCAACATCACAGTTCAGAAGCATCAATTCTTCAGCACTCAGTTTTCTTTATGGTTCAATGCTCATATCCATACATGACTACTGTAAAAACCATAGCTTTATGACTATATGGACCTTTGTCAATAAAGTAATGTCTTTGCTTTTTAATATACTGCCCAGGTTTGTCATAACTTTTCTTCCAAGGAGCAAGCATCTTTTAATTTCATGGCTACAGTGATTTCACCATCTGTAGTGATTTTGGAGCCCAAGAAAATAAAGTCTCTGACTGTTTCCATTGTATCCCCATCTAATTGCCATGAAGTGATCAGACCAGATGCCATGATCTTCATTTTTTGAATGCTGAGTTTTAAGCCAGCTTTTTCACTCTCCTCTTTCACTGTCATCAGGAGGCTGTTTAGTTCGTCTTCACTTTCTGCCATAAGGGTGGTATCATCTGCGTATCTGAGGTTATTGATATTTCTCCCAGCAATCTTGATTTCAGCTTGTGCTTCATCCAGCCCAGCATTTTGAATGATGTACTCTGCATATAAGTTAAATAACCAGGGTGACAATATACAGCCTTGATATACTCCTTACCCAGTTTGCAACCAGTCTGTTGTTCCATGTCCAGTTGTAACTGTTGCTTCTTGACCTGCATACAGAATTCTCAGGAGCAGATAAGGTGGTCTGGTATTCCCATCTCTTGAAGAATTTTCCAGTTTGTTGTGATCCACACAAAGACTTTGGAGTAGTGAATGAAGCAGAAGTAGATGTTCTGGAACTCTCTTGCTTTTTTATGATCCAACAGATGTTGTCAATTTGATCTCTGGTTCTTCTGCCTTTTCTAAATCCAGCTTGAACATCTGGAAGTTCACAGTTTATGTGTTGTTGAAGCCTGGCTTGGAGAATTTTGAGCATTACTTTGCTAGAGTGTGAGAAGAGCGTAATTGTGCAGTAGTTTGAGCATTCTTTGGCTTTGCCTTTCTTTGGGATTGGAATGAAAACTGATCTTTTCCAGTCCTGTGGCCACTGCTGAGTTTTTCCAAATGTGCTGGCATAAGTGCAGCACTTTATAGCATCATCTTTTAGGATTTGAAATAGCTCAGCTGGAATTCCGTCACCTCCACTGGCTTTGTTAGTGATGCTTCCTAAGGCCCACTTGTCTGCGCTCCAGGATATCTGGCTCTAGGTGAATGATCACACCATCATGGTTATCTGGGTCATAAAGATCTTTTTTGTATAGTTCTGTGTATCCTTACTACCTCTTCTTAATATCTTCTGCTTCTGTTGGGTCCATACCATTTCTGTCCTTTATTGTGCCCATCTTTGCATGAGATGTTCCCTTGGTATCTCTAATTTTCTTGAAAATATCTCTAGTCTTTCCCACTCTATTGTTTTCCTCTATTTCTTTGCATTGATCACTGTGGAAGGCTTTCTTATATCTCCTTGCTATTCTTTGGACCCTGCATTCAGATGGGTGTATCTTTCCTTTTTTCTTTGCCTTTAGCTTCTCTTCTTTTCATAGCTATTTGTAAGGCCTCCTCAGACAGCCATTTTGCCTTTTTGTATTTCTTCTTCTTGGGGATGGTTTTGATCACTGCCTGCTGTACAATGTTACGAACCTCCGTCCATAGTTCTTCAGGTACTCTATCAAATCTAATCCCTTAGAAAGAAAACCTTACAGACCCGGACCTGAGTAAACTGTAGTTCCATGGTCAAGAGATTTTCATACTCCGAGCTGAAACGTCTCCAAAGGAACAAGGATCGGGCCCAGGCAGTTCCTCAGCAGCAGCAATCACACGAGAAGGGGGTCAGGTATAGCCCCTCAGGATCAAAAAAGAACTTCCGCATAAACCTTCAGGTCCAGGTAAAAAGTGAGTCACTATAGAACACCATAGTATCAGGTACACAAAAGCTTGACCTTTTATCACACGTGACATGTTGCTAGACTGTATATTCGAGAAAAAAGTAACAGAGGGCAGGTACAGGGAATGAGCAATAATAGCAAATGGATAAACAGGCAGAATTATTTTGTAAGTCTAATTAGTTGTTGAGGATTAAAAATAACCTTTTAAATCCTCATTTGAATAACTGAAAGAAATTATTTCCTTAGGATAAAGAGTGTCGAGCCCCTTCTCTGCCTCAGCAAATAACTTCAGTAAAGACAAAATGCCTAAAAAGGGCGATAAGAAACACTACATAGGATTACAAATATGTTGAACCTGGAACATGCCATCAGCATGAGCTAATATGCGCCTTACAACATAAAGCATTACATTCTATAAAATCCAGAGGAGAAACTGACAGATCTACAGTGCTAGGTTTTGATTTATTGTTTAGAGACAAGTCATTACACCAACACAAAAATGACACTGTAGATGATGTGAGCAACACAATGACAAATACATTCAGTTCAGTTCAGTTCAGTCGCTCAGTCGTGTCCGACTCTTTGTGACCCCGTGAATCGCAGCACGCCAGGCCTCCCTGTTCATCACCATCTCCCGGAGTTCACTCGGACTCACGTCCATCGAGTCCGTGATGCCATCCAGCCATCCTCGGTCGTCCCCTTCTCCTCCTGCCCCCAATCCCTCCCAGCATCAGTCTTTTTCCAGTGAGTCAACTCTTCGTATGAGGTGGCCAAAGTACTGGAGTTTCAGCTTTAGCATCATTCCTTCCAAAGAAATCCCAGGGCTGATCTCCTTCAGAATGGACTGGTTGGATCTCCTTGCAGTCCAAGGGACTCTCAAGAGTCCTGTCCAAACCACAGTTCAAAAGCATCAATTCTTCAGTGCTCAGCTTCTTCACAGTCCAACTTTCACATCCATACATGACCACAGGAAAAACCATAGCCTTGACTAGACAGACCTTAGTCGGCAAAGTAATGTCTCTGCTTTTGAATATACTATCTAGGTTGGTCATAACTTTTCTTCCAAGGAGTAAG
>SJYX01015530.1:201997-231532 GCA_006410675.1 Oreotragus oreotragus | reverse complement strand
AGCGTGTGAGATGAGTGCAATTGTGCGGTAGTTTGAGCATTCTTTGGCATTGCCTTTCTTTGGAATTGGAATGAAAAGTGACCTTTTCCAGTCCTGTGGCCACTGCTGAGTTTTCCAAATTTGCTGGCATATTGAGTGCAGCACTTTCACAGCATCATCTTTCAGGATTTGAAAGAGCTCAACTGGAATTCCATCACCTCCACTAGCTTTGTTCATAGTGATGCTTTCTAAGGCCCACTTGACTTCACATTCCAAGATGTCTGGCTCTAGATTAGTGATCACATCCTCATGATTATCTGGGTCGTGAAGATCTTTTCTGTACAGTTCTTCTGTGTATTCTTGCCACCTCTTCTTAATATCTTCTGCTTCCGTTAGATCCATACCATTTCTGTCCTTTATCGAGCCCATCTTTGCATGAAAAGTTCCCTTGGTATCTCTAATTTTCTTGATGAGATCTCTAGTCTTTCCCATTCTGTTGTTTTCCTCTATTTCTTTGCACTGATCACTGAAGAAGGCTTTCTTATCTCTTCTTGCTATTCTTTGGAACTCTGCATTCAGTGACATAATAATGTATCAATAAATATTAAATAAAACATTACTAAAATAGTCTTCTATATGATTCATGACTTAATGACACCACAGTGAACATTATGAAGTATTTGAAATTAATGTCATACAAACTAATATCAGTACTTGTGTAAACAAACTAATATCAGTACTTGTGGGAATAAGGCTAAAATATTTATTGTAATTTTTTAAATGTGCAGATTTTTAATTTAATTTTTTAATTTGATTTTTAACAATGACAGGGGTAATGGAAAGTAAATGAGTTAAGTAAATAGCAAAATGACCCAGAGAAAAGAACAAAGTACATCAAATAAAGAAAATCATCAAGGTAAAAGAAAAATTAATCAAATTGAAGAAGCTCTATCAAAACTGACCAAAAAAAGAGGGATAGTATGGGGAGGCAGGTGGGAGGGGGGTTCAGAATTGGGAACACATGTACACCTGTGGTGGATTCATGTTGATATATTGCAAAACCAATACAATATTGCAAAGTAAAAAAATAATAATAATAAAATTTAAAAAAAGAAAATTTTTAAAGTCACAGTAGAATTTTAAAAAATCATAATACAATGAGCAACTTCATGATAATAAAATTTTAAAATCTGGATTAAAGAGGACAATTTTGAAATTAGCTGAAGAATAAACTGAGAACCCACATAAACCAAATACTAGTAAATAAACCTATAATAAAAAAATTCTGAATCGCTGCTCTTCTTGAGGGAGGGAGCAGAGAAGGAAGAGAGTGGCGGGGGAAGGACATTATAACCAGCAGGGGGTGAGGGAGCCTCAGGGGCAGACAGTGCTGTGAACAGTGTCTTCTTGACACCAAAGTAGGCCAAGGACGGTACAGCGAAAGAAAACTGCAGGCCAATTTTATTTCTGATCACAGATGGAAAATATTCAATAAAATGTTTAAAAAACATTGAATGTACATAGTAAATTAAAATAGGTGAACACAGCAAATATGCACATAATCTTAATTTCAATGTAGCGATTACTCTTGACCAAGTAAGATTGATCTTGGGAATGAAATAATGGGTGGATATCAGAAGATGTATCAGACCACAGGCTTAGAGGTGACATGAGGCAGATCTGAGCTTGTGTCAGGATGAGCGTTTTACTTCCTAGACACACAGAAGCAGCTCGCATACTGGAGACTGCCTGGCACCCCCATCCTTTGGGCACTACACTGCCTTGTTCCAGAGAGTGTGGGCATCTCCACAGCAGCCTCCATCACCCATGGTGAGCTCACAGGGCTCCAGACCACGTTACTCATCTTTGTGGTTTCAGCACTTGATTGAGGAGATGCTAGCTGATGCCAAGAGAATGAAAGCCTAGCTTAACTGATAACGTGAGAGCTGCAGAGTGCTCCGCAGTGCTGAGGGCTGCCCTTTGATGAAACGTTCTTGCCACAACTTCTGAGAAGTAATTCCTGAAGACGTCTGCAACCACAGTGGATGCCTGGGGGAAGTGTGTTGGCTTGATCCAAACCAGCCTTCTGCTCGGGCTGTGAGCAGAACTGGAGACAGGGCCAAGCTCTCCTCTCCCAGGTCCATCGTGTGGAGGGTGGCCACCGTGGGCTTCCCCCAGCACCCTTCCTCCAAGGCAGAAAAGCAGTGCTTTGTGTTCATTAAAAAAAGAGATCAAAGTAGTACTCATCTAACTCAGCCAAGGTGATTGGGTCATTAACTGTGGGTTCAAAAGTAGATGCTCAGAATATATTCTATTGATTTATTTAGAAATATATTAAATATATAACATGCAATCTAAGGTACTGCTACTGCTAAGTCACTTCAGTCGTGTCCGACTCTGTGCGACCCCATAGACGGCAGCCCAACAGGCTCCTCTGTCCCTGGGATTCTCCAGGCAAGAACACTGGAGTGGGTTGCCATTTCCTTCTCCAGTGCATGAAAGTGAAAAGTGAAAATGAAGTCGCTCAGCCATGTCCGACTCCCAGCGACCCCATGGACTGCAGCCTACCAGGCTCCTCCATCCATGGGATTTTCCAGGCAAGAGTACTGGAGTGGGGTACCATTGCCTTCTCCGAATCTAAGGTACAGAACGTGCTAATTAGATACATGGAGATATTGCAATGTGATCGCCATGGTAGCAATAATTAGCAACTCTGTCATGCCACATAATTCTCCTTTTTACGCGCTATGGCTAAATTTCTTTTTTAAGCTTTGTTTTATTGATGTGGAGTTGATCCACAGTGTTTGTTAGTTTCCGCTGTGCAGCATGGTGACTCAGTTATACACATTTTTTTCATACTCTGTCCCGTCATGGTTTATCACAGGACACTGAACGTAGTTCCCTGTGCTGTACAGTATGACTTTGTTGTTCATCCATTTTCCGTATCACAGTTTGCATCTGCCAGTCCCAAAGTCCCAGCTCATCCCTCCCCCACTCCATTCCCTGGGGCAACCACGAGTCCGTTCTCCGTGTCTGTGACTGAGTCTGCCTTGTAAATCAGTATGTTGTGTCACATTCTAGATTTTACATGTAGATGATGTCGTGTGGCATTTGTCTTTCTGTGCCTGGCTTACTTCACTCAGTGTGATCATCTCTAGGCCCATCTCCCTTTTTAGTGGTTGATGTAATTAAGCTCTTGTCTCTCAGTGAGCTGAAGATAACACGGTTACTGTGTCTTCAGTCGCTGATCCTTGTGTTGGTGCTCCAGGGCCTACTGGCCACTGGGTGTTACTTACTGGGCTTACTGTTGCATTAGAACACACTTTGGATTTTTAATCTGTGCCTTTGCTGGTGATTTCCAGATGGACACTGGTCAGTATTGTGCTGAAGGAGGGGAGACAGTTTATACCTGAAAACATAATTCATTTTTAATGAGAAGGTTTATGCGACAGCATGGTAACGTAAATCACTGTGGTACAGTTTCCCTTTGGGGATAATTTTATTATTCATTAACTGTTTCCTGCAAAAGATTTTAATCCCTCAACGAGCTCTGACTCCTCTGATTAGATTTTAATTTGGACTTTAAAACTGGCCTTATAAATTGTCCTTGCTAAAAATAATAAGAAAACAGTAATGCAGTTTAAATATTGAAAAGCATCATTACATTTTTTCACATCCATATTATGTTTATTCTTGATTAAATGATAGCATTTTTCAAATTTATTATTTAAAAATTGAAGTATAATTGACATACATCATGTGGGTTTCAGGTGTACAGAATAGTGATTTTTTAATTTGTGTATGTAACGTATGATCACGATGCAGTCACTTTAAACTTCTAATTACTTTTGGCTGTGCTGGGTCTTTGTCGCTGGGTGAGCTTTCTCCAGTTGGGGTGAGTGGGGCTCCTCTAGCTGCGCTGCCCAGGCTTCTCACTGCGGTGGCTTTTTTTGTTGCCGAGCGCGGGCTCGAGAGCACAGACTCTGTAGGTGCAGCACACGGGCTCAGCTGCTCTGCGGCATGTGGGATCTTCCTGGATCAGGGACTGAACCCGTGTTTCCTGCATTGGCAGGCGGATTCTTTACCACTGAGCCACCAGGGAAGCCGAGAACTGCATCACTGCATTTCGTAGAGGAAATTAGGCGTGTTTATGTCACATGTATAAACAGGCGTGCACTTCCTAGAACACAAGGAAGTTGAGCTGATACGCTTTGCCAACCAGGAGACTTTCTTAACCGATGGGAGCCTCCTGAGGGACAGAGCTGGGATTATGTTCAGAAATCCTGGACTCACAAGCTGTGGTTGTGGTGCCTCCAGAAAACCCAGAGTGTCTCCAGGCTCAGGGACATGTTGTTTAAAGGAAGACTCGGGCTACAGAGCCCAGTATAGGATCACTCTTCCATAAGGTCCAGGGAAGTTTGCACCCACCTCCGTACTTTGTTGAAAAATCAAAAGCAGTCATATGAAGCCTGCACCTCTATCACGAACACGTACACAAGTTTATTTCCACTGAAAATCAGCTTTCAACTGAAGTCTTCAAAGAAGAACAGAATGACACAGGAATGATTCGGAGGCTGTGTGTCTGTGAAATACAGGACAGAACTCAGCCAAGGATGGAGTAGCGACAAGAAGTAACAAGAGGAGTAGGGAGGGCTCACCCCCACCTGGCCCGCGGTTCCTGCTCCTGGGGGTCAGGGCAGCAGTCTGTGTCTGGCCTGGGGTGGGGCCCGCAGGGTGAAGCCCCCGCAGCTGCCCCTGCCTGTGTGGACCAGGAGGTGTGTGTCTGTGAGATTAAGTGGCCCTGCGAGCCGGAGAACATAAACCAGGGTGGCGATCGTCACCCCCCCCACAACGTCCATTCACCATCCTCGGGGTGCACGAGTGCAGCTCTCACTAACCCGCCTTTGGGGCGTCTTCAGGCTGTTAATAAAAACTGTGTCACGTGCCAGTCTGTCTCTTGGTTAGAACGATGGTGTTGAAGCCCTCATTTGAATCCTGTGAGTGTTTTTGAAGGCTGGAAATCACTAAACTGTCATAGCAACGAGTGGAAGTAGCATTTATTTCTGGGCACGGCGGTGTGAACCGGATGGGTGAGGGGTGTCAGATAGCAGCTTGCCTGAGCAGCGGTCACAAGGCCTGGGCAGACCCTCTCACCCAGCTCTCAGCCCAGGGGCAAGGCAGCTCCTGCTTCTCCCCCCTGAAATGTGAGGGGTGGGCTGACTCTGGAGCTGCTGCTGCCGGGATGAGCCGGGCCCTGGGCTCAGGCGCCCCCCTACCAAGGTTTCCTCTGCCTGCAACTCTCTGGGGCACAGGGCCACACAGTCAGCCTTTCCTTCTTCACTTAGGGTTTTTCACCCATAAAGTCCAGAGGCCAGTGTAACTGCGTCAGGGGCCACTTGGTGCTGAAATCAGTCCGTAGTCCTGAAGCCCCACACTGGCCAGTCACAGCTCCTGTCACCTGGGCTCAGTCCGGGAGCGGGTCACCGGGCACAGCGCCCACCCCTCATGCCGGGACTGGGGCAGGTGTTCCTCGCCCTGCGCTCTCTCCTTTCCACGTCCCCTGGCGCGGACAATTTGTAAAGGCCAGTTGCCAAGATCGAGATTATAGCACTCAGAGATTCCTCATTGATTGGCTCTGCTTTCTCTACAAACAGCTGCCAAATTTAATCTGAGAAACTGCTCGTACATTCACAAAATGCTACATGCCCTGAAAGAGAGGAGGGAGGGTAAAGCGTCAAGTTATTTTAAAGGACTTGCAGTGAAGAGATTAGTCCATCAAGGAAACCGCAGCTTTTTCTACAGGTTTATTCTTACTTGTGCCATGAATACTCCTGGGGCAGAGCGATCGAAAGTGCTGGCTTGGGGTAGGGAGTGAAGTGTGCTGGGCATTGAGTTTATGAAACTTTATTTTTACGTTATTTCTAGAAAGGCAGGGTCTTCTTTTTATTAACAGCGAAATGCACTTGGAATTTTCACATTGAAAGCATTTACACCCCAGCTTCTTTCTCTGTCTGTTCTCTGGCATGCTCTAGGGTTTTGGCAATAAAACACCTGGGCGGCAGTGGCTCATGAGGACCTGCTAGGCTGGGGAGCATGTTTACTCCCCTTGCGGTGTGTTTGGGTTGATCCAGGTTCAGAGGTAGCTGGCTGGTTCGTTCAGGACCCACAGGCAGAGGTGCGGGAGCACAGGACAAGGCCTTAGAGGGTGGGAGACCTTGCTGACCAGGGCACGCAAGCACACGTACAGAAGCTCACGGGACCTCCAGGGCCGCGGGTCCTGTCTCGGCCTCCCACTGACCACTTCTGCCCGCAGCAGACCACTCCCCTGGACCTCTGACCGCTCCCTTCTGATCCAGGGGCATTTCAGTACAGAGGCTTCTGAACACTGGCTCTGAGGTCACCTCCACTGGACCGGGTGCCCAGGCGACGCTCTGCAGAGCGGTCGCCAAAGGGGAGCCCAAGAGCAAGCTCATCTCTTCTGGAAATCTGCCGGGCTTGCCTTCCACCAACTCCCAAAGAGTGTGTTTTGAAAATTGGTCACTTAGGCAGCTTCCTGCATCCCTGGGGACAGAACTCGTCCAGAGTCCTCCATGTGCTCGGCACTCCTGTACAAGCCTGGCTTGCCCTGTGGTGAAGTACGTGGGTCGCATCACATGTGGTCCACAGCGGGGAGTCAGCAGTGGCTGAGCAGCCCGCCAGCCTGCCCCATGCACAGACCGCCGAGGCTGCAGCCTGCAGAGTGTTGGAAACAGCCCTCTGCACGAGGCCTGTTGCTGAGCCTGGGGTTGTTTGCCTGGCACTGGCGTGGGTGCTGCAGATTCGGTTGCACCGGTGTTTGGTAAGCCACCTGGGAAAGCCCTTCAGCCGGATAGCATGTTTGAGTTGTGTTCCTCATCATTGTGACAAAACTGTTGTGTGCCGGACAGTAAAAGCACGACCTGCTGATGGGGGATTTCTTCTGGGTCCACAGACAGAAATTCAGCAAATGTCTAAAACCACCTGAGATGGGGCCAACCCCAAGGGTGAGCCTCCCGGCCTTGGAGCTGGGCGAGCCAGACCTGGGGTGACCTCTGTGCCTGCAGGAACCCAGGTTTGGTCATGCCCTGCACACGTCTACTGATTTGTCACTGCTCTTGCTCTGCAAGGCGTGTGTGATCTCGTGTACACACGTCCCCACCAGTCCCCAGCGTCCTGATGTTTCAGAGACAGAGGGGGACACCTCCAAGACCCGGAAGCCCAGGTCGTCATGTGGACATCATCAGAGAGAAGACAGGAAAGAGGGCACCGCTGAGCCCAGCCATCACCCCCGAGGACGCTTCTCAGGCGGCTGGGGCCCCAGCGCCTCCGGAGGCGTCTGCACTGAAGGTCCCACGACCCATGGGCAGGGCGGCCTGGCCTCTGCCCTCAGGTCCCCAGCAGGGAGCTTGGCTCTGGGTGAGCTGTCCTCTTGGTAAACGGGGCCATTTTGGAGGGAACTGAGGAACCAGCACCCAGCTTTCCTGATAGACTGAGGGTGCACACTGATGGGATCATTGACTTGCCAGGACGGGGCAGGAGAAGCCAGCCCGGGTGGCAGAGGAGACCAGCACGTCCCTCTGCCCAAGCACCCCTGTCCCTGAGGCAGGCTGGACCATCCTGCCGACAGGGACCTCGGGGCTGCTGCAAATACTGTCAGTGGATTAAAGTGGAAGCTTTCTGAAGGAAAGAAAGCACCGTTGAGAGTGGGCAGCGTCCCGTCCTGTCGGCATGGGCGGGTGGGCCTGCCGAGGGTGGAGGGTGCCCATGAGCGCTTGCCTGCGCGGAGCACAGGGCCACGGGGCTGGCCGTCAGACCCCTCACCTAGGCAGCCTCGCTGTTCTTTCTCCGACTTCATTTTTGCCAACGTCATGGCAGCCACGGCAACCCCTCTTCCTGCTGTTGGGACGTCTTGGCCGTTTGTGATAGAGACTGGTGCACCCCAAACCTGGTTTCTTGTTTAGTCAACAGACACCATTTCAGGTCAGCATGCTGGTGCTTTCACCCCAGATTGCCCACGTTTGCTGTGAGGCTTACTCACGTTCCTTGCACTGCAGACTGTGCAGCTATTGTGGCCTCAGGGTGAATGGGGGTAACCAGGTATTGTTCCTTTCCTAACAATAACTGTCTTAAAGGAGATGATCAGTGAGCAACTGCTTTATAAACTCCAAAGTTGGCATTAATGCTCATTGCCCCTAATACTGGGAAGTCAAGTCCCCCTGCTCTATGACCCAAGAACACAGTTTATTAGTAGGAGTATTATCACTGTTCGCTGCACTGGGTCTTTGGTGGTTTGTCTGGCTTTGCTCTAGTTGTGGTGAGCGGGGGCTGCTCTCTAGATGCGATGCACGAGCCTCTCATTCCGGTGGCCTCCCTTGTGCCGAGCGCGGGCTCTAGGCACGCGGGCTTCAGGAGCGGCGGCCCCAGGCTCGGTAGCTGTGGTCACGCCAGGGAAGTCTGGGACACTGCGCGTGAAGCACCGTTCCAGCCTGCCTCTGAGCAGGTGTGTGGGAATCTCACTTCCCAGGGTCCTCAGGTGCCACGGGGGCTCCCCGCTCCTTCCCCTGGTCCTTGACTGTGTAAGGAAAGCCTACTCCACCTCCACCAACTGTTTTGATAAGTATAAGCCCAGCTTATACAGTAAAGATAAATATTTTTGCCACAAGTGGATGACATAACCTCTTCCCCGTGCTCAGGACTTGCCATATTGCAACCGTGCCCATCTCAAATGTTTGTTTTGTCCCCAGAGACCACTCTGCAGGGAGCTGCTGCTGGCATTGTTCCACCTCTGAGGCCGAGGTCCTGCTCTCTGCGTTACTGGTGGGGAGGCGGGGCTGTGTACTGGGAAATGTGCAGCTCTGGAGACAGGCCTCCTATGGACCCCAGCTCTGCAGGGAGGTGACTCAGCGACCGTGCCTCCTGGCTGCAGCCCACAGAGCCTTCCTGGCCTCTGTGTCACTGAGGGTTATCACATGCAGCCAGTTACAGTGGCTTTTCCGAACCATCTCACCAGTTCCCCCATCAGGAGCCGTTTTCAAATTCTTGGTTTGATTTAACCAACCAGGACCCGAAGAGCTGTGGCTTGTGCGAAAACCCACGGCACATACATAGGGGGTGACTCACCACTCATTGTCCACCACACAGTTCTTATTTTTAAGAAGAATTAACTATCTTGAAAATATTGTAGGGAAACTAGCAACAAAGGAGGAAATATTTTGCACAGGGGAGCAGAAACAGGGCAACACACTCACGGATCTTTTTCTCAAGGGTGGTATTTGACCTCTCCCACCATGAGCTTCCTGAGAAAATCACTTTGCGTCTGCAGACGGGAGACAATGAGGTTCACAGAGGGGAAGGCAGGAGCGTTTGCTAAAAACATGATGCTCGTTGCCATGGCAACTGTGGCTCACAACTGTTTCTTGAGCAGGATGGAGCTGGAATTCAAATGGGGTCTAATACAGATACCCTGATATTAATCAATATTCTTCATTAGAAATAGCATCACTTACATGAAACATAAACACGGAAGAAGGAACGTTTCGTTAAAATATGGTTGGCCATCTAAAAGTCATTCTTGTTTATGAAGAAATACCAGCTTCTGTTTTGGGCTTGGATGAGACCAAGTGAGAGAAATGGAAAGTCATTATCTGAGCGAGCTAGCTCCCAACTCAGTGGCTTCAGTAACCGTTTACCAGGTAGAGCGTGATCAGGAACTGGGATGGAAAGGATGAAGCAGAGGCCACACAGAGCATGTGGTCAGAGTTGAGTTTAGGTGGGGGCCCAGCCAGGCACCTCATGAGGGACGGTCCCAGGCAGCTGTGCCCGGGGCTGGGGACCCGCCTGGGTGCAGAGAGGTAGGGGTGAGGGGAGCAGGCGCTTAGGGGCCCACCTGGGTGCAGAGAGGTGGGGGCGGGGGGAACAAGCACTGACGTGTCCCTGCTGCAGGGGCTGCGGTGCCCAGGGAGACGCCGCAGACGCTTTCCCGGCACTGCTTCCGATTGCTGCGGCACGCAGGCAGGCGGCTGTACTGTCTTTCCTCGCTGACGAGGGACCTGGGCTCAGAGAGGCTCAGTCACTTTTTCAGCATCACACAGTCATTGTTTGCTAGGCTGAGATTCAAAGGCTTCTCTGATTCTCAGTTCCAAACCCTGCGAATTTTCAGGCCCACGGCCCTACTCTTTGTTCTAGACAAATACTGCGGCCATCGCAGCAGAGAATGGTGGGAGCAGGACTGAGTGTGGAAATAAAGCACAGGCTAAGTTCCCGACCCCACGCACCTGCCTGCCTGCCTGCCCTCTGGGTTCTGAGGAGTGCGTGCAGGCCCCTTGGACGGTGTGCTGTGGGCTCTGGGCGGTGCCGGGGGCTGGAGGAGCTGGGGGTTCTGTGGCTGTGGGTCGCTTCCTGTGCGCGTTACTAGGCGGTGTGCCCGAGGCCAGCTGTGTTTGTTGTTTGTGGAAGCAGAGTTCATCTACAGGGCTTTGAGTCTCGAGTGTACATACATACACCTCTGTTTTTCAGATGGTATTCCCTTATAGGCTTTTACAAAATAGGTCTTCACAAAAGTTGAGTACAGCTCCTTGTGCTGCAAGGTAGGGTCTTGTCAGTTACCTGTGGTATGCGTAGCCTTCTGTGCAGTTTAATCCCAGCTCCTAATCATCCTGCCCACACACTTTGGTAACCACAGTTTTCTGTGTCTGTGAGTCAGTTTCCGTTTGGTAGATACGGTCACTTGTGTCATATTTTAGATGCCATATTCAGTATAAGGGGTACCATGTGCTATTTGTCTTTCTGACTTCCTGCACTCAGGGTGATAACCCCTAGGTCCATCCATGTTGCACAGGTGGCATTATTTCATTCTTTTTGATGGCTGAGAAATGAACCCAGTTTTTTTAAGGTGATAATCTTTTGGTGTTATAGTATCTGCTATGTGCAGCGCCGTGCTGTGAGTGCTTTAGAGACTTTTACTCATTTATCAGCGAGAATACACCTGTCACTCTTCCCAGTTCAAGCAGGCAGCGGAGGTTAGCGGAGTGGCAAGAGCAGACCCAGAGGATGGCAGAGCGAGCCGGGACGAGCCACCTGGCTCCAGACCCTGCTCTCAGCCCCTCTCACCTCTTGTCCTTCACCTCTCTTAATGGAAGGTGGAAAAAAGAAGTCGGTTAAAGTAAGAGGCCATAGGACAACTTCCATCAAATGTGTAAATTACAGACACGGTCCCAAGTTAGGCTATAATTGAATTGGCCTCGTTTGAGTTCAGTCTCTGTTGTGACATACCATTAAAGTCTGTGCCATAATGTCAGTGGAGTCTAACTCTGAAATGGACTCACACAAGAAAGAACGTCGCGTTAAAGCAAACTTTTCGAGGATGTATGCAGAAGCCCAGGTGGCTCATAGGGCCCTTCTCCACGAACGGGCTGCCCACCCCACCACTTCAGCGCAGAAGCGGCCGGGAGCATTTCATGCGCCGTGGGGACGGCAGAGATATGTCAGCTGGAAGGCAAGCGCACTCGCTGTGAGAATCATGTACGATCAAACGGAGTGGTGTGCAGAAACGGAGACTTGAGGGCTGTTCTGACAGCAGCCTGGCCAACCCTGAATGCCCCTCCGGGGACCTTTGGTGCTTCTGCTCCGGGGGTCTTGAGTGCAGCCCGAGACCCACAGCCCCTCATCCCTCGCTTCCATCATCCTATCCGCAGCAGGCAGGGCACAGTTGCCCAGAGCCAGCTTCTGCAGACCAGGGGCCAGCACCTCTCCACTTCCAGTGAGGGTCTCGGAGCAGATAAGACAGATAAGGCGCTAAGTGGAGGAAAAAACACCTGTCACTCTGTCCTTGTGTGGTACCTGGACAGTCCCCATGGAACTGGTTGAATGAGTAAAGCCCACTTTCACTCTGTGCTTATCTCTGAGGAGTTCACTGGTGTTCACAGAGCTGTTTTATAACACAGATTTTGACAACCATTCATTTAGTCACACATTTTAAACTGCTACTTTTATGCCCAGGTTGGAGGAGTAACTTCTGAAATAGCTTTTAAAAAACAAACCAAATGTAAAAGGACCTACGTCTGCACAAAGACCTTCCCTACTCTGGGATTTTCTGGCCAAATGGTTGGTGCTTACTCAGAAAAATGAAGTCAGCCGTTTCAGTTCAAGTATGTAAGAGCGGCCGAAAGGAAGTTTTCATATTAGAAATGTAATCCGAGGATAAAAATCAAGCTCAAAGAAACACAATTTTGAAGAAGTAATGTTTGAAGAGAAGTGTTGATATAATTGGTGTACAGTGTTTATCTAGTGCTAATCTCTTCATTAAAATGCATTCTAAGTTTTCGTAGATTCTAGAGATTTAAGTATGGGCACACTATTTATCATTGTATTACATGAGTGCATAAAATTATACCTTGCTCATGTCTGTGCTTTAAATAACACAAGTGTCTTCAGCCTCATCTTTCAATAAGTGTCACTGTTATAAAGGAAATTTGTTTTCCAAGTTTATTGTTGTCGTTCAGTCATGTCCAGCTCTTTGCAACCCCAAGAACTGCAGCACACCAGGCTTCCCTGTCCTTCACTATCTCCTGGAGTTTGCCCAAACTCATGTCCATTGAGTNCATCTTTCAATAAGTGTCACTGTTATAAAGGAAATTTGTTTTCCAAGTTTATTGTTGTCGTTCAGTCATGTCCAGCTCTTTGCAACCCCAAGAACTGCAGCACACCAGGCTTCCCTGTCCTTCACTATCTCCTGGAGTTTGCCCAAACTCATGTCCATTGAGTCAGCGATGCCATCCAACCATCTCATCCTCTGTTGCCCCTTTCTCCTCTTGCCCTCAATTTTTCCCAGCATCAGAGTCTTTTCCAATGAGTCAGCTCTTCACATCAGATGGCCAAAATATTGGAGCTTGAGCTTTAGCATCAGTCCTTCCAGTGAATATTCAGGGTTGATAACACAGAGTAAAAGTGGGCTTTACTCAGGCTTTATTCAGTTCTTGTGGGGACTGTCCAGGCACCAAACAGGGACAGAGTGACAGGTGGCTTTTCCTCAACTTAGCTGAAGAGCTGTCTTATCCATGCCTAGATCCTCACACTATTGATCGGTTCAGCCATTAGGATTGTGCCTCTCCCCTAGATTATCTGGCAACTAGTGATTTTTATCAGGCAGCTGTACTTAAGCCTTTTTCCATAAGTAAGATTTTTGAAAGTAAACACATACATCAGTGGAAGTTACTCTTCTCACTGTGGTTTCAATTAACTTCATTGATCATTCACTTAATATTTAGTCTTTGCTAGACAACCATTAATTATATTATCATTTTAATAGTACAGATAATACTGGGTTCATACTGGGTAGCTCAAACATATGCTTTAAAAATAACAACCTTTTTCATGTTGCAAAAGTAATTTGTAATCACCATAGAAAGTTTAAACAGCACAGATGAACATGAAAAGATACAATCCATCCCCCCCAAAGATGGCTCTATTTATGTTTCCTCTCCTTGCTCCCTCCCACACAAGGTTAATTATGGCATCAAACATCATTCTTTATGTCTACTATTTTAGCTTTATGTTTCAGGGTTATCTTTTCACATCACTGAGTTTTTCTGCAATATCGAGCTGGCATGACCAAAATGTTCAGGGTCACATTATTCAGAAGTGGAAATGATTGGTTTTTTTAAATTGCACTCTTGGCTCTATAACAGAGCTGTGACTTCAGCCTTGTAGTTGACATACTTCTGACAGTTGTGTGGCTTTTCCAGTGTTCTGATCCTCCTGATCACACTGCTTTTGTGGTGGGGAGAACATGTCCCCACCCCAGGGTGTTCAGGATCTGTGTAACTGCCACAACCTGACAGTGGGCTTAGCCACACCCAGATAAATGGACGCTTCACTGTGTTCTTAATTGCTAGCAATGTTATCAACTCCTCCAATTCTTACCTAAAAGGGAAAGTGCAGAGGTTTCCTGTTACTGAAGACACTTCCACATTCAAGGCCTTCCTAACCTCCTCTGTTTGACACCTCTCCCCTGGTGCCATTTCCGTGGTGGACTTTGCACCCTTTCTTGAATTAGAAAGATGGACCCCTCGTGGGACATCCTGAGGAGTCCTTCACATCATCATCCAATCTTTTCTTCTCATTTTTTCAGGCTTATGATCCCATAACTTAGAGTTTTATTAACCACAGTCTCTTCTTTTCTCAGATACTTGCTTCCAACCAGCCTCAGCACTTTTTCATAGCCATACCACCAACAGCTGGGACTTACACACCCAAATAAATGCCAAAGAAAATATGACTTGCAGTTGTTTAGTTACTAAGTTGTATCTGACTCTTTTCAACCCCATGGACTGTAGCCTGCCAGGCTCCTCTGTCCATGGGATTTCCCAGGCAAGAATANTGGGACTTACACACCCAAATAAATGCCAAAGAAAATATGACTTGCAGTTGTTTAGTTACTAAGTTGTATCTGACTCTTTTCAACCCCATGGACTGTAGCCTGCCAGGCTCCTCTGTCCATGGGATTTCCCAGGCAAGAATACTGGAGTCAGTTGCCATTTCCTCCTCCAGGGGATCTTCCAAGCCCAAGGATCAAACCCATGTCTCCTGCTTTGGCAGGCAGATTCTTTACTGCTGAGCCACTGGAAAAGCCCCAGGAAATAGCACTAAATAAACTCAAATGCATAAACTTCAGGTAGCCATCTCAGAAACGTGGCCCATTCTTTGCTATTCTTTTTAAACCTATTTTCCACCTAAAGATTCAGCTTCCTCATTCAGCCTCTGTTCCCATCACTACGTTTAAACACCAGCGCGCCGCATTGATAACCTGAGAAAGCGTCGACAGATGGTGAGGACAGCGACGGGCCTGGACTTCAGTCTTGACCCTGACTCTGGACCCTGACTCTGGACGGTGTGTCACCTTTTGTGCACCTTTCAATCACCCCTCAAACGCCAGCTACACATCAGACACTGGTGGGTCTGGCTGTTCAGAGAGCATCAGAGCACAGTCTGTGCCCAGCGAAGCTCACATTCTCCTTCAGAAGCCAGTGTGTAAACTGAACACAGTGCAGTTGTCTTATGAGGCCACACATAGTTGTTGTTCAATCACCCAGTCATGTCCAACTCTTTGTGACCCCATAGACTCCAGCACACCATCTCCTGGAGCTTGCTCAAACTCATGTCCATTGAGTCAGTGATGCCATCCAACCTTCTGGTCCTCTGTCATCCCTTTATCCTCCTGCCTTCACTCTTTCCCAGCATCAGGGTCTTTTTCAGTGAGTCAGTTCTTCACATCAGGTGGCCAAAGTATTGGAGCTTCAGCTTCAGCATCAGCCCTTCCAGTGAATATTCAGGACTGATCTCCTTTAGGATTGACTGATTTGCTCTCCTTGCAGTCCAAGGAACTCTCAAGAGTCTTCTCCAGCACCACTGTTCAAAAGCATCATTTCTTCAGCACTCAGCTTTCTTTATGGTCCAACTCTCACATCTGTACATGATGACTAGAAAAACTGCAGCTTTGACTAAATGAACCTTTGTCAACAAGGTGATGTGTCTGATTCTTAATGTGCTCTCTAGGTTTGTCATAGCTTTTCTTCCAAGGAGCAAGCGTCTTTTAATTTCATGTCTTCAGGCACAGTCTGCAATGATTTTGGAGCCCAGGAAAATAAAGTCTGTCACTGTTTCCATTTTCCCCATCTCTTTGCCATGAAGTGATAGAACCAGATGCCATGATCTTCATTTTTTGAATGTTGAGTTTTAAGTCAGCCCTTTCAGTCTCCTCTTTCACCTTCATCAAGAGGCTCTTTAGTTCCTCTTTGCTTTCTGTCATTAGGATGGTATCATTGGCATATCTGAGGTTATTCCAGCCTCTGCTTCATCCAGCCCAACATTTCACATGATGTACTCTGCATATAGGTTAAATAAGCAGGGTAACCCAAACACCCCCGGGCAGGGGGCCTCCCTGCTGTTCTGGTCCTGACATCATCCTGCCTTGTTTCCTTCTAGGGCTCACCCAGGATGAGAGGCTCGACTCCATGGGAACCTGACCCCACAGCTCTGTTCTCAGTCCGGCCAAGCCTAGGGTGGCCCCTGGGGAATCTCCAGTTGTGCCCAAGTTTGTGGTCCTCACCCAGGGCTGCCTGTGCAACCTGTCTGAGACGGGCCGAGTTGGGGGGCTGAGAGTGTGCAGTCTCATCAGCTCCCAGGACTTACGGCTCTGGCCCTAGAGCCACAGTTAGAAAGGGGATCACCAAGTGGGCCATCAGAACCAGGATCCCTCCTTGCTCTGAAGGCTAATCTCAGGGCTGGATCAGTGAGCGTGGCCTCGCCTCTTGTGAAAACGTGCAGGAAGAAGGACCTGTTCCTGAAGCACGTCTCAGAGCTTGGCTGACAGGGGCGGAGCATGGCTGATGGGGGTGGAGCTTGACTGACGGGGTGGGGCTTAGCTGATGGGGCGGGGCTTGGCTGACGAGGTGGAGCTTAGCTTACGGAGGCGGAACTGGATTGAAGCAGAGCAGAGCTTGGCTCACGTGCGGTGCCGGGATTAGGGGGCAAGGTGGAGCGCAGCTGGTAGGGGCGGCCCTTGGCTGACAGGGGCGGAGTACGGCTGATATGGGCGGGGCATTGCTGAAGGGGGCGGGGCTTGGCTTACGGAGGCAGGGTTTGATTGAGGCAGAGCGGAGCTTGGCTCATGCGGTGGCGGGGAGCGCGGCTGACAGGGACCGAACCAGTCCTAGGCTGGGGGCCCGCAGGCGGTCACTAGTCTCCTCTGTGTTGACCGCGGCCACCTGGGGCCCTTCCTCACGTCCCCTCGCAGCCCCCACTTCCTTCCAAACTTGGTCTTCCTTCTACAGTTCTCTGCCCTGTAATTANGGGCCCGCAGGCGGTCACTAGTCTCCTCTGTGTTGACCGCGGCCACCTGGGGCCCTTCCTCACGTCCCCTCGCAGCCCCCACTTCCTTCCAAACTTGGTCTTCCTTCTACAGTTCTCTGCCCTGTAATTATCTGACGTCGCAGTTCTCAATAATGGATGTGCAAGTATTCTGGGACGAGAAAAATGCTACAGAATAGATGCGCGAGGATGCCAGCTGTCGCCGCAGCTGAGCGGCAGAGAAAAACTCTCTTCTGATATTTGTTTCTCTTTATACTCAAAAGCCTGAGAGGCAGAAAAAATGCGATCTGAACAACTACTTGAGAGCTGGAACTTGTACAAAAAAATAATTCTTTTTTATTTAAAAGAAGTGCTGTAATAAGCAGTCCTTTTAAAACTGCTTAGTAAACATGTTCTTGTAATTTTTAAGTTAAAGTACTGATGGATTTACATACATACATCTATGTTTGAAAATTCATCACACCTTCAGACTGTAAACTTGAAAGTCCCCGTCAT
This sequence comes from Oreotragus oreotragus, assembly GCA_006410675.1. Lineage (NCBI taxonomy): Eukaryota > Metazoa > Chordata > Mammalia > Artiodactyla > Bovidae > Oreotragus > Oreotragus oreotragus. The sequence continues at coordinate 214,174 of SJYX01015530.1, read as the reverse complement.
CATGAATTCCAGACCATTTACTTCTTGTTGATTTCCATGGCAGTTTTTAAAGTTTCTTGAGTAACACAGGTCCTATTTATTATTAAAACTAAAAAAAAAAAAAAAAGCCTTCCTGCCAGTGTTCTGCTTGCTCCCCATCTTTGCACACACGTGCAGGACCTTTGCACACACATACAGGTCCGCCTTCTGTGCTTCTCATCACTTAGTCGGTGCATAGCCACTGGTTTCCGTGTCGTGTAATTTTTTCAATCACCCGGCAAGGTACTTGTGATGAAGGTCATCTTCGTATGCAAAGAGGCAGCTCCCAGAGAGGTTCAGGCTGGGGGCCCCATTCCAGCTCAGTCCACCCAATGGTCTCGCCCTTCATCAAGGGCTATCTACCCTGATAGCATCCCCTGCATCAGGAGTGTGGAGGGAAGGTGGGACGTTTGAGTCCTTTCTAGATTAGAAAGTCCTTTCTAGATTATGTTTTCCTGATTTGGTAACAATGTTTGTGTTAGTAGCTTAGTCTTTTGTGACCCCATGGACTGTAGTCTGCAAGGTTCCTCAATCCACAGAATTCTTCAGGCAGTAATACTGGAGTGGGTTGCCATTCCCTTCTCCAGAGGATCTTCCCGACCCAGGGATCAAACCTGCATCTCCTGTGTCTCTGGCATTGCGGGCAGATTCTTTCCCACTTGAGCCATCGGAGAAGCCCTTCTCTTAATCCCAGTCAAACGGAAAAACCAGGGTTGCACATTTATTCTAAAGCAGTGCCTATCTCCCTGCATACATGTCACGGACACCCAACTTGAGAAGAGGCTCCTCATCTTTTTCAGGCCCCTCCTTGGCACCTCCTCACCCCCGTTGTTGGATTCTGGCTCTGGGCTTTGTGACTTGGGAGGGTGTTAGTATCCACAGGCCTGCGCCAGCCTTGTCCCCTGTTCTGGTGGCATCACGGGGCAGCAGCCTTAACAGGAGTACAGACAAGACGGTCTGAGGGGCGTGCCCCGGTTCTGGCCCATGCACAGGCTCCCAGCCCGCCTTCCAGGGAGACACAGGCGCAGCTGTGCCCTCATGGAGGGGGAGCCATCTTGCACAGTCAGGAAGGCCTCACCACCCGGCCTACCTGCTCATACCACACACACCAGCTGGCCCCTCACCCAGGGCAGAGCATGAGCCCCGCATCCACCAAGCGGATGCCTTCCTAGCCCCACAGGAACCAGCCCGTGAGTTAGGGATATTGGGGATGCATCCTTAACCCATGAGTTAGGGCTGCAGCCTGAGCCCAGAGATCCAGGAGACTGGCACCAGCCTGGGCAGGGCTCAGCAAGAGAGAGGCTTCCTTCCTTCGTGTCATCTCTGCTCTGATGCAGTCAGCAACATGTAGGATCCGGGGTCAGTTTCCCTGCTGTGGGCTGGGCACATGACACGTGGAGACAGGCTGAGGCCAGCCCTTGCACGCACGGACTCAGCTGGTGACAGTGTCTCTGCACTCGGGGCTCTGCATTGGCCCCGGCTTGGGGCCCGTGAGTCACCTGGGAACTTGTAAGCCATGAAAGCCAATTCCCAGGGCAGTGGGGCTGAGGGCACACCCCCGACCCACTCCACTGGTGCAGCCCCTGTGAAGGTGCAGGACCACTGTTTTGGTGCCAGAGGATCTGTTATCCACAGACGCAGACTGAACTCACCTCAGATGGTGTAGATTCAAAGTCTGCCAGGCGCTGTGTATGGATTCAAGTCACAGAGGTGAGAGAGGCACGAGGAACCCACTGTTTGGATCAAAGACCAGTTCCAAGGACGTGCGTGGAGCCTAGGAAGTAGGTCAGGTGCAGAGAGACACAGGCAGGAGGGGAGTCTGCGCAGAGGGAGACGTGCTCGCGGGTTGCAATGTGGCCATTCCAGGGGCAGCATGGGGTGCCCTGCCGAGCTCTGGGAACGGGGGCTGGAGTTCAGCCATGCAATCGGTCAGCTCCCTGGAGAGCCTTGGGCAGCAATCACCGTGAGACACAGTTTTCTCCGAGCACAGAAGGCCATCTCTCATATGTGTGTCCTGCAGACATCTTCAAGAGCAACACAGGCCATAATGGAACTTACTTTTCTAACTAGGTTATTGTCAAGGTCAGTCTGTAACTCCTCCCTAACACAAGTGACAAAATGGACCGTGTCCCAGGCTATGTGCGAGTATTTTGACGGTCTTGTACTCTGAGCGAAAGGCCCAGAAATTAGGTGGCTTATCCGAAGTGCAGTCATCTGCAAACTGAATTTGGTGGCACCTTACAAAACATCTCCTGGGGTCCGTTGAAAGAAGCAGCACGTTGAATCTGTGCCCATGGCCCCATGCTGACCAGCCCCGCCATGGGTCTGGGTGTGAGAAGGATCAGAGAGTTTCTCAGAGCCCAGAAGTTTCAAAATTGCCACCTTACTGTGTAATCAAAGCATTTGTAAGGGTCAGCGAGAGCACAGCAATGAAAATGAGCTGTCATCAACAAATCTCATTAGAATGTGGGGTTGCCTTTTAGCAAAGTGTGTTTGGAATAATAACCAGCTCCTGGGCATTTCAACACACTCCAGAAATGTAAAGCATCAGGCTAGAAGTATTCAAAAAAAAACCGTTTTAAACCCCTCTCATTAGCTCACTTTGATTTCTGTCTCCATAGAAACTGGATATTCGAATGCATTAAGATATTTTTGTCTTTGGAGTTTTTGTGTGTCTTGAAATTTGGATGTGTGCACGCACAGCCAGCCAGATGCAGGGAGCGGGGCGTGTGGTGCGGGCGGACAGGCACACAGTGCTGGTGGGGCTTGCTTAGAGGTCAGAGCGGAGGTGGCCCTGTCCACAGGCTGCTCCGAGAAAGACTGAACCACTGAGTTTCCGAACAACAGGACACTGGCCGGGGAGGGGTCAGGGCTCCGCACAGCCGGCTGTCCACGCTGGTGATGCGTGTCAGCGGAGACTACGTAGGACATCACCCTCTGGGAAGGCGGCCTGGCTCTTCAGAGAACAGCGTCCATCCCCCCGCAGCATCTGCCCTGGGCCGAGCACAATGTCCCTCCCAGTGAAACGTTGACATTTTCAGATACGCTGGAGCCTCTCATCCTGAAGTGTGTTTGAAGGCTAGGAGTGAGCCAACAGCACAGACACGGGCTTGCGTTGTAGTGGGTGGTAGGGATTTGCTGAGGTGAGTGTTTATTTCTAGGAAAGTAGGTTTTTCTCAAATAAAATACCCACACATCTCTGAGCTCTGTTGCAGGGGGTGAGCAGGAAGCAATGAAGCCTTTGCAGACACGCCATTAAATGCGCTGCTTTTATTCCACAAGTTCTCTGGTCTGTGTTCCAGCTGGGGTAGAGTTTTCTCTCTGGGGTGCAGCCCAGAACCTGGAGGCGGCGGGGTGGAGAAGCCGTGGCCGAGTCGGAGGCCAGGTCCTGCCTCGGGCCCCGAGGCCACCTCGCCTGCCACAGGCTTAGGACCTCTGAGACTGCCAGGCCAGCCCTGCCCCGGGGAAGCCGAGTCCACATTCCTGAGTGTGCTGATCCCACCGCCCTGGCACTCCTGCCCTCACCCACACCCTGCTGGGTCCAGCCTGCAGCGACTGGTGAGCCTGGGCAGCAGCGCCTGCAGGGAGGGCTCAGGACCAGAATGGAGGTGCGGCCCGGGGTGCCCTGGACCCTCTGGTCTTCAGGAGGGACACTGCCAGGCCTGAGGCCACCGTGAGTGCCCTCGGGCCTCCGGGAAGAGCTGTGGCCCCACCTGCTTCCTGGCCGCCAGCCCATCGTCTGAGTCCTGGGAGGACTGACCTCGGGGCCCTGGAGGTGGAGTGCAGGTGGGGGGCCCATGGAGCCCCAGCTTTGGGCCACGTCCAGACGACAGTGGCCAGCAGTGTGGTCACCGGACCCCAGGCTGGGGAGAGCAGAGTCAGGGAGCGGGCGCGTGGACGGGGCGACCCCAGCGGTCCCAGTCCTGGCTCCTTCAGCCCTTCTCAGAGACCGCCCCTCCCATTCGCTTCTTCCCGGGCTTCACCTAGGCGGCTGGACTGTTTCTTCTTGGATCAGCCCTGCTCCCCTCCTCAGAGCCCCCAAGGCCTCCCACCCACCGAGGCCCAGAAACCCGTTTCTTCTGGGGTGAAAGGTCACCTCCTCAGGGGAGCACTCCGACCTGCAGCCTCAGGCTCGTCACCGTGTTCGGAGCACTGTGCACCTTCCCTGTAGCAAAGCTCCTCTTTGTCATTTCTCGTCGAACATACATGAACCCGGCTGACCTGAACACCGGGGGGCAGTGGCCAGGGCAGACTTACCGGCCCCTCCGAGGGCCGTGTGTGTAAAAAAAAATGTGGGCACAGAAACACAAACTTCATTTATTAAAAAATAAAGTGACACAGATTGTTGATGAATTGTCTAACATCTGTGCTTCTTCAGTGCCAGATAGCAGCCGTCTCTGTACGTGAACTTCAGTGGGATCCATTGACAAGCCCAGGGTTTGCCGTCAACCTGAGAAGGCCAGGCAGTAGCCCGGGGTCAGGCTCTGGCCTGCGTCCGCCCGTCCAGGCTCCAGGCTTCCCCCACCCACAGGCCTGCCGACCCTCAGTGTTACAGGCCCCCTGTCCTTGTTCCCACTGAGCTTTGGGTGATGTGGTAACAGTCCCAGGTCTGAGGGGAGCTGCAGAATTCTTTAGGGAACCCCTTATTGACAGATCACGTATGTTAGCATGGGCATCTCTGTTTTTATCCTGTTTTACTCATCTTGCTTATTTACATTTTTAAAAGGTCCAAGTCCAAAGGATTGTTCTCAAGTTACAGTCATAATCCACACCCATGGTCCTTGGTCGGACACCATAGAGATAGCTGCAGAGAGAACCAGGTTAGACACCACCCCCCACCCCGTCCTGTTCTAAGCATTGCTCCGAGGTCTTGTGTGGGCTGCAAACTAGAAGAGAAGAAATGTAATGAGAAAAGTATTCCAGCCGGTTAGTCTACACCCTGCCTCCTAGAAACATGGGTTTATCCCCTTAATTAGTATCTTTAAGATCTATTTTGAATACTAACAGGACAAGCTGATGGCAAGCTTTCACTTTTGATAAAACAGATGGATCCTTGCAAACATACTTTCAGCCAGCTTCGAGACAAATTGAGATCTGATATTTACTAAAAAATGGCATCTTTCTTGCAGGTGCTTTCTCTTCATTTCAGGTTACTAGCCGTATTTCTCCTCTTCTACGGCAAAGTTTATCTTCCTTGGAGAAGTGCTCCAGCCCCCTCCCCAGCCCCCACGCCCTCATCCTGAAAGACTTTCTTGTTTCCCAAGCCTGTCTTCACGGAAGCAAAACAGAACTGCAGTCGCAGGCGCTACATCCTCGGTTATTTTCCTCATTAGTCCTGTTGTGAAGGGAATGCACATGTCTACAGCTCATAAAGTTGATGCAGACAAGTGATGAAAGCGACCGCTCCTGTAATTGTGTCTGTTCTGTCTTCACAAGACCTCTGTGTTTTTCCTGCAGTGTGTTTGGAAATATACATTTTTTTTTAAATGGTTAGTAGTGTAGTCATTTAGGTTGAGCTAGTGTTCTGAAAAACTGAGTGTTTTCCCTCAGTGAGAATAATAACTTACTGCATTTTCCGATTTCAGATGTAAGTTATTCTAATATATATTATTTCTCTCCTTTTAGTCTGTTGAAGGAGATGCAGTGCCTGATATTTCACTGCCTTTGACCTTTTAAAATGGCAGACCCATGGTTTAACCAGATGCATTTAGACACAGGGTGCTTGTTGGCTGGTGGATAATGGCTCAGTTTCCAAGAGTTAATGAAACCCTAAAGTTTTCTGCAAAACGCTGTGCAAATGTGTCTGTACCCTTTACCAGCCTGAAGCAATATCTGACTCTCCCATGAGTGTACCTGAACTGTCTTGAGGGTGCAAGGGCTGGACATGGCAGGTTAATTCTGAGGAATGCTGTTTTCTTGAAGCTTTTGTGATGGAGCAGTGATGGGCGGGTTTAGCCAGAGGATTCCGAAGGTTTGCTCAGTTCCCAGAGATTCAAAGAGGGGCAGGAAGGGGAGTGGGAAGCGGAGTCCCGGCGGAGGAGGGAGGGTTTTTCTGGTTAGGGAGACACCGGGCTGGATGTCCCCGTGCGTCCCGGCTGGCCTTCCGTCCACTCCATAGAGGGGAGTGTGTGCTGAGCTGTCCTGACTTCATCTGCCAAGGGGTCGCCACACTCCCCGAGGACGCCACCAGCCACCAGCCCCACTCCTGTTTGGAAGGCTTGATGCTCCATATCCACAGTCGGCGTTGCAGCTGGGGGTCCTTGAAGGGGCTCCGTTCTGAGAGGGTGTGTTTGTCACTGTTGGGGAGACTCCAAATGAGCTTGGGTTCACATCCTCACCAGATGAGCCGCATACCCAGCACGAGTGGTTTGTAAATTGATTGACGGGTGAACACCTGAAGTCTGGCCCGTCCTGCCCTGGAGAGGGAGCCTCGTGGCTGCGTCACAGCCTCTTTTTGGGCTTTGAGTCCTATTGTTTCCCTTGTGGGGACAGGCAGTGTTAAGAAGCTGTGCTACCTTCAGACATGTCAGCATTTAGTGGAATGAAGTGGATAGCGAGACCCCATCCTGTGCCGTCAGACTGACACTGATCATAACCAGACAACGAACAGGAAACGTGTGCATGGCCACCAGGAACCTCCTAGCACCGCCTGGAAGGCTCCTGACTTATGGACATCTGTCCCCAGTCACTTCTCCTCCGAAGCATGGAGTTAAGGAGATGGAAATATCAAGTCTATCAAGTTAAAATTGTTCTACATGTGAGACCCCCAGCTGAACACCCTGCAACCACTCCCCGTGCCCTCGCTGCTTAGTATTGAACTTGTGTCTTGTAGCTAATTGTTTTGATTAGCTGTGAAGAAGTAAATATTAGTGGAGTTTTTAATTACTTTAATTTTTTATAACTGTTTAAACAAACATTTATCCAAACCTTTGCTAGGACTTTCTCATCTTATTTCACGTTGTCCTCATAATACCCCTGAGGATTAAGATGATAAAATAAACTCCTACAATGCAAACTGACTTCTGGGGCCCTACAGCCAAGTTGAGGGTTGGGGGTCAGCACATCCTCTCTCTGCAACTCCGCCTGCAGGCAATGCGGAGGTGAGGGGTCACATCAAAACCAGCACAGCCTCTCACTGCTTCGGGGTTCCCATGCTGTCTATACTATAGGAATTGTGGATTTTATTCCTTTCTATAGACAGGTAGAGACTGGAGATGACTTCTGGTGCATTTCCTTTGCATTGGATTAGAGCAGTATTTCCTCAACTTTACAGAGAAGAACCCTCATCATCTCACTCAGTTGTGTTCTACTCTTTGTGACCCCATGGACTACAGCATGCCAGGCTTCCCGTCCATCACCAACTCCCAAGCTTGCTCCAACTCATGTCCATTGAGTCAGTGGTGCCATCCAACCTTCTTATCCTCTATCATCCCCTTCTCCTTCTACCTTCAGTCTTTCCCAGCATCAGTCTTTTTAATAGCTTTAACTTCAGCATCAGTTCTTCCAGTGAACACCCAGGACTGGTTTCCTTCAGAATGGACTGGTTGGATCTCCTTGCAGTCCAAGGGACTCTCAAGAGTCTTCTCCAACACCACAATTCAAAAGCGTCAATTCTTCAGCACTCAGCTTTCTTTATGGTCCAAATCTCATATATGACCACTGGAAAAACCATAGCCTTGACTCGATGGAGCTTGTTGGCAAAGAAATGTCTCTACTTTTTAATATTGTCTAGGTTGGTCATATCTTTTCTTCCAAGGAGCAAGCGTCTTTTAATTTCATGGCTGCAGTCACCATCTGCAGTGATTTTGGAGCCCAGGAAAAGACTCTCTCACTGTTTCCACTGTTTCCCCATCTATTTCCCATGAAGTGATGGGACCAGATGCCATGATCTTAGTTTTCTGAATGTTGAGCTTTAAGCTAGCTTTTTCACTCTCCTCTTTCACTTTCATCAAGAGGCTCTTTAGTTCCCTTTTGCTTTTTGCCATAAGGGTGGTGTCATTGCATATCTGAGATTATTGCTATTTCTCCCGGCAATCCTGATTCCAGCTTGTGATTCATCCAGCCCGGCATGTCTCATGATGTACTCTGCATATAAATTAAATAAGCAGGGTGGCAATATATAGCCTTGACATATTCCTTTCCCAATTTTGAACCGGTTCATTGTTCCATGTCTACTTTGTGGCACAGTTTCTTTGGGGAATTTGAGGAGTGGAGTCAAGAGTGAAGAATTATTAGCAGTTTTTAAATCAAGAATGAAGACTGCAGTATCCCACAAGAAAACTGTTCAGCTGTATTACCAGTGCATTTTCACATGCAGTGTAACTTCCACACAAAAGTCTGGGGTGATGGAGATTCAAGAACACACTATCTCTAAGGAATATAAACAGCAAGCCAGATTTTAAAAGAATTGAAATTGTAAATGCCAGGCTAGGTTTCCCATTTCCAAAACCAGGCAGTTGGTGAGCCTGCTGAAATGATGGATTCTGGTGAAGGACCAGGTAGGAGAGACCAGCTGGGTTCATGTTGGAAAGGACACAGTTTTCTCTGGGTTGTTGTTGTATCAGGAAGATATAAATTAATTTAATTCCTCTGCTGCTGTAACTCAGCCTTCAGGACTTGGGCTGAACATCCTGGGTTGCTAGGCAACGGGTACCAGTGGGCGGGTGCGGGAGCCAGGACTGAGCAAGTCCTGGGCCGGTGCGTAGATGCATCCACTGGGCTACTTTCTGAGCAGCCATTATCTCCGAGAAACATGCCAGGCCCCCAGCCCAGGGCACAGCAGCGCTGATTTATAGGAGCCATTTTCTTTTCCAAGGGTTGATTTCAGAAGAAATGCTAGTTTCCAGCAGAACGGAAGCAAACATTGCTCATCATCTCATCACACAAGAAATCTTAAGCAACAAGGAAAATCATCCCTGATGTTGATAAAGAAGGCCCTTTCGTTAATGATGACGCCAACTGCAGAATCGCTGTGCTGTGCGTCGTGTAAGACACACAAGCCGCTGCATGAGACAGACGCTGATGCGGGGAAGTGTCGACACAATTCAGCATCCTGATGGGTCTTCTGGAGCCCATGGTGCGGGCTCTCTCCTCCTGGGCTTTGACTTGATTTTCTGATGCTTCTGCCAGGAGGCCCACTGGGTGGTGGAGGCCTGGCCCCGGGATGGAGCAAGAACCCTGCGTAGCTGGAGCCCTGGGACTGGGCCAGCAAGACCTGGCTCTGGGAGGCCCAGGTCTCCACCAGAGTCTTGCTGGTGCTTCTCAGCCAGCGTGCGTGCCAAGCCGGGTTCTGGCGAAGCTGGACAGCCGGCCCCTCCTTCCACTCCTGCCCCGTGTCCTCCCCCACGGCCCCTCTGTACCTGCCTAAGAGCCTAGTCCAGCACCCCTTCTCCCCACTCCTGCACCCCCGTGTCCCGTCAGGCCCCCTTGCCCTGTCTCTGCCCGAGACCCCAGCCCAGCGGCCACTCCTCCAGGCCACCCCTCAGCAGCTCATTTTCCTCACATGCTCCACAGACCAGCTCCTGGGCAGGCATCAGGGCCCCACACGAGGCTCAGACCCTCCAGGACAAGCGTGTGCGAGGAGGGAGTGTGAGAGCCCCCAGGGCCAGCCCGTCCAGTGACTGCAGAGAGTGGGCAGAGAGGAGGGAGCCCACCAGGCTCTCAGACTGTGTTCCTCTGGCTCCAGCCTCCATGCCGCACAGCAGGTCAAGGCAGGTTGAGGAGCACGTTGAGACCCCATAATCCCAGGCCCACGTCAGTCAGAAGGCCGCTGTGTTCACATGTCTCATCACTCAAGTTGATTTCACCAGAAAAAAATAAAATAAAAATTTTTGGAACTCGTCACCAGCAGAGGAATGCTAATTTCCCCAGTAACCGGCCCCCCTCCACCCCCCACCAAGAGAGTGTGTGACCCACAGGCTTCTGTGCACGGCTGGGTCTGGCAGGGCATGACTGCATCGTGCCTCCCCTCAAGCCACCTTCAGGAACTGTCTGCCCCAGACGTGGACCCAGGACAGAGCATCATGGCATCAAGACTGGTCCCGTGTTTCTCTGGGAACCTCAGTCCTTCTGAAAGTCTCCAAGTCTGTTCAAGTAGGTGTTGGCCCAGCATCTGGTCCTGCCAGTTCAGAACCTAGGGCACCCTCCATCCTGGGAAGGAGATGGGCAGTGCCCCCCCCCCGACCTCATTTGTGTCCTGCAGTGACCTCAGCAAAGGGCCACAGGCTGGGGTGGGCAGCAGAGTCCACCAGCAGGAGGCCACGAGCCCAGAGTCAGGGCAGAACCTACTGGGCAGTGGCCGTCTGCATCCTGCTGCCACTGGCGAGTCTCTCAAGGTGAACAGTCCCCTTTGGGGGCAGGGTGCCCGGCCAGGTGCATCCCTGAATCCCAAGGCTGTTCTCCAGGTGCTGTGTACCAGGACAGCCTCGTTGGCCCCAGTGACCAGCTGCCATCCCAGCAGGGCTGGGATTCATCCCAAGTGGTCGATGCTGTGGCCTCACGGCTGATAAATGTTTTTAATACCGCCTCTGCAGAAACGTCGGGTTTTGTCACCCACTCCCTTCTTTAAACCTTCATAGAGCAGCCCAGAAATGGCCGAAGCGGTGGCTTTCTGGCCAACAGAGGCACTATTGGTGTTTATTCTATTTTCTCTTAAGTATTTGATGCTTGACTCAATCCTCAAGTGATAGAATGGAGAGATAAACAGATTAAAAGTGACAGTGAGTTATCTTCAGGCGCCATCTGCCATTTCCTGAGCTCTCAGTTCCCACTTGCCGTTCCATTGTCAAAGGTCTTGCCCGGGGTCTCCCTCCCCTCTCGCAGGGCTCCGCCACGACCGCCACCTGGACGGTCCCCCAGACTGTCCCCAGGGGCCACCCACGCAGCGCCCAGGTCCTGCCTCTAACTGCAGGCCCTTCTCAGTCCTCAGCAGCCCCCGTCCACAGCATCTGACCCTCTGCGCTTCTCACCTGTGGGTTCAGACTCTCACCTGGCTTTCAGCCAGGGGACCGTGGGCAGGTCCAGCTCCCAAGTCTCGATTCTAAACCTTCTGAAGCCTGACTTACCGCACTCAGCCCTAACACAGCAGTGAAGCCGCAGTAAGGAGTCAGCCTGCTCCTGGGGTGCCAACCCACCTTACCCTTGCCTCTGTGCCCCCGGGGCCCCAACCACTCCACCAGCTCCAACTTCCACGGCTCAGCCGGGCGCAGTGTGTGTGTGTGGACGAGACCAGCTCGGTTACTGAGATCCCGCGCTTCCCCGCAGTCCCAAGCAGCCAGGCTGCACTCCGCGCCTTGCCCCGGGTCAGACCCCACCCCGCTCTGTGTCCTCTTCCCGCGTGCAGCCCAGGTCACACTCTGCTCTGTGAAGTGTGTGCCCCATCTGACACTCAGGACTCTAAGTGTGTGCAGAGCCAAGCTTGGGCTTCCCAGGTGGCACAGTGATAAAGCATCCACCCGCGAATCCAGGAGATGCAAGAGACACAGGTTCGATCCCTGGGTCGGGAGGATTCCCTGGAGGAGGCATGGCAACCCACTCCAGTATTCTTGCCTGGAGAATCCCATGACAGTGGAGCCTTGTGGGCCACAGTCCATGGGGTTGCAAAAAATTGAACACCACGGAGCAACAAGAGACAGGTTTATTCTAGGCAAGTCTTGCAGGATAGAGCACCTACTGAGTGCAGCACGTCCTGTTTGATGCTTACCTGCACTAACAGCGGCCTGTTACCCGGGGAGGGTCTGGTTCATCCCCCTGGGGGCACTGCAGGATGGCAGGGGTGGATAGGGGGCGGACTGCAGTCCAGACCTTCTTGCCCCCAGGACAGCGAACCCCCCACCCCCGCCTGGTCTACACCTGCGGCCCAGGGCCCAGACAGACAAACCGTAAGTTGAGAGACAGATGGTGTAGGATGGTCACCCCAGGGCCGCGCCGTGGACAGTGCTGTGTGGGATAGGACTCGGCCATAATTACTGCCTCCCCGCCCTGCCCTGCGTCCACACTCCCCTCCTCCCCCTGCTCCCTGTCCACGCTCTCCTCCCTGCCCTGCACTGCGTCCACGCTCCCCTCCTCCCCCTGCTCCGTGTCCACGCTCTCCTCCCCCTGCTCCGTGTCCACACTCTCCTCCCCCTGCACTGCGTCCATGCTCCCCTCCTCCCCCTGCTC
>SJYX01015530.1:180683-201879 GCA_006410675.1 Oreotragus oreotragus | reverse complement strand
CCTCCTCCCCCTGCTCCGTGTCCAGGCTCCCCTCCTCCCCCTGCTCCGTGTCCACTCTCCTCCTCCCCCTGCTCCGTGTCCACGCTCTCCTCTTCCCCCTGCTTCGTGTCCATGCTCTCCTGCTTCCACGCCTTTTCCCTCAGCCTCTGTATGACTCTGTTTTTCCTCCACATGGCCCAACTCAACTGAACTCTCTCTGTTAAGTCCTCTACGGGGAATCTTGCTCCTTTGTTGAAACTCTGGCTCAGAAAGGCGACTTTAAAGCCAGCTCAGAGGCCCCATCCATCATCTTTGGACCTGCGCCTGTCCACTCTGGGGTCGACTCTCCCCTAGCTTACCTGCCTGTGCTGACGACGAGCTGCCTCCTCCCCATCTGCTCGCAGGAGTGTGCATCCGAAATAGCTGCTTGTTTTCTTCCCTGACATTCACTTCCTCTTGTCTAAACATATGGGTTCTCACGGTTCACAGACTCAGAGCCCACCAGCGGTCAGGTTATGTGGCCCAGAAGAATCTGAAAGGTGGGAATTGAAAGTGATGACCAAAGGGAGGATCCCTGAACCCAGAGGACAGCTGGCTTAGGACGACTTTGCGAGAGTTTTGCTCTGGTGGATGGAGTCAGTGGTGTCTGGCCAGTGGAAAAAGGATTTTTCACGATGAGGGTGTGGGGGGTTCCGTGTTTCTTTGGGTTCATCGCCCTCTGTCGGGGTGGCTTGTCCCTTTTCCTCCTTTGTACACAAGGGGTTAACATGACCTTTGGAAATGACCCACCTTCCTTTTCCCCCAGTCAGCATCTTTTACTCTAATCTCTGTGTCTAAAGCCTCAGTTAAGATCGCATGGCCATTTGCATTTGACCCAAGTCAGTGGCAGCGGGACCACCTCCACTTGACAGCTGAGCAGGGGGCTGTGAGAACTTGGGGAGGGTTCCAGGCCTGGTTCTGGCTGGGATCTGCTAGTTACTATGCAAACCAGGCAGTTACCTACATCATGAGACTCTTAAGTTTTCCTGAGCTTTCACTCATGACCCTAAAGGCTGTTAGTGAAACACCTTCTGTTTGATCCTCAGCTTCCTGTTCCTTTTCTTGTGTTTCTCTTAGAAAAGAGCCTTTTGCTGTCTTTGCTTATTTCTCACTTCCTGAGACATCAGGCCACTTCCTGGGCCTGTCCCCGGCAGCAGCTGCTGTCCCTTTAGGCTGGGGACTTGTGCTTTGGAGGACGGGAAGCCTTGCAGACTTGTGATGAGATCATCCTTGGCACCAGCAGCGCGGGCTGTGTGTGGACACCCGTTTTCTCAGAAAGTCTAAGGTTCCCGTGAGACTTCCTCAGGTGTCCGGGCTGAAGTTGTAAGCCCTCGGTCTCCTGGGTGAGCGCACAGCTGTGTCTCCGGCCACTCTTCCTCCCCAGATTGTCCCTGTTGGGTCAGTCTCTCCGTTAGCATGGCCTCCAGTTGAATTAGGCAGCTCCTTGGGGTCAGAGCCGTGCTCAGTTGTGTTTGGTAACCCAGAGGGCCTTCCTGGTGGAGGGGCTGTTATTCCATCTCACTCCTTCATTCCTAAGGATGTGTCGTTAGCTGAGTGCTAAGAAAAGTTGTGAGGTTAACGGATAAACTGAAGGTCAGAATGCAGCATTACCCAAATGCAATTTTCACCACAAAAACTCCAGGAAATAGTAACTAATTAATATTCCTCAACTTGAGTTGGCCAGCAGGAAACACAGATGAGAACCCTAAGGCACGTCGGCAGTGACGTGGATGGGGCAGTTGTTCGCATCTGCACAGAACACCGGACACAGATGACCTCCGTCTTTGCCTAAGGACACCCTGCCCTGAGTGGCAGGCGAGGTCAGGAGCACTGACTGCCCCAAGGCTAAACCCGGAGGCCCCCAGCCAGGGTGAATGGGAGCCTGGGATGTGGGGGCGGGACGGAGCCTGCCCAGCGGGGAGCTGGCTCTGGGGCAGGAGGGGGCTGCGCAGCTGACTTTCCCTGCGGGCTGATCCCTGTGAGACGGGCCTGGTCACCACTGCACCACAGAAGCCACGGGCTCAGTCTCCTCCTCTGTGTGGTCCTGGCTGGTCGTCGATCCCTGTCTCCTTAGGGCAGAGGGTTTGGCTGGCCGCGCCCTAGAGAAAATAGTGGACTTTGGGCCGCGTCCGCAGGTCCACCTGGCTGTTGGTCTTGCGGTATTTCTGCTCCGCCTGGCTTGGTGTGAAGTAGCACGAGCAGCAGGAATGTGTGTGGGAGGCTTCCCCCGGAGGGACAGTCGGGGCAGCGCTCGTTGTGCAGGATGTACTGCGACGGCATCTCAGTTGCGCATCTAAACTGGGCTGTGCTCTGTGACTATTTAAGGAAAGAAGAGCCCCAGTCCGTGTGCTAATTGTCAGTGTGTCCATCTGTTTAACCCTCATGTCAGCCTGGGCAGCTGTGTGCTTACCCCCTCGGTGCCCAAGGAGGCCCTGGCTCCCTGGTACACCTTGCAGCCCAGCCCGTAATCTGTGCGCTGAGTAACGACTGCACACCATCTCCCTGACCACCTGCTCATTTTGATGATTCAAGGACCACCATGTGGCTGGTGAAGGTTTCTGGGTCTTCAGAGGTGGGCTTTGACTTCTCTGCTGTTCAGAGCCCCCATGCAGCCAGGGAGGTGGTCCCTGCGCTTTCCTGAAAGGGAGTGAGCAGGGGTGGAGGATGGTCCAGGGGCGACCCAGTTTTCTTCCGGTTTTGTTCAGCATCACATCATCAACAGCACGCTATTCACAGGACGGGTTTGTAGGCACACATGTTTTCTTTAAAACAACTTAAATCAAGAAAGAGTTGATGTGAGCAAATACACAGATGGCTGATCCTTGGTTGCCCAGTGGGCCATTTATAAGTGATTTGCCGAATCGGAGAGTTGGTACTGACAAAATAAGAGAATGATGAAAGTGAAAGAGAGTCACCTGGGTATTCAGAAAGCCTCTGGGTGTGGGTTCATGTTCTTCCTGTGTGGTCACCGTGCGGGCCGTGACCGACCAGGCCCGGCATACCTGGCCTGAGCTGGGAAGAGGACATGCACTTTTTCTCTGGTGGCAAAGCCGTTAAGAGAAAAATCTCAGGAGGAAAAGTCAGAGTTGGATGACAGCTTGTTGGATTTTATGGTCTAAGGCTCTAAAGTCTGGGAAAATGGATTTCTTGACCAGCCCAGAAATTAGACTCCTCCTGGGCCCCTGTGCTGAGCCTCCAACTGGACTCCCGCCCTGTCCTCCCTGATGGCTCTCGTTCAGACCTGTGTTGTTGCTCTGGTCCAGCAAGCAAACAGCTCATGAGTTCCAGAATCCTACATTTCTGACTTAGAGGAGAAACGTGAGTGCTGACTCTTTAAGATGAGAATGAGCTGAAATGAGCTCCATAGAACCTTATTGCCCGAAACACTTGAAAAGAAGGGAAATCTAGACCTGGTGGCAGGTTCTGTCCCTGGGAATCCAGGTGAGCCCAGCTGTCCTTCATGCAGCTTTAATTCTCCATTGTTGGTGACAGCCCAGAATCAGACCCAGAAACTCAAGGGGTTCAAGATTGACTTGAAAGCACCTTCCTGCCTCCTTGAAAGGCAGGTCCTTCCTGCCTCCTTCAGCCGGTGCAGCTAACAGAGACCCCAGGGGAAGGCCAGGCACCTGTCCAAATGGCGGTAGGATCTGAGAGAAAGTGTTCACACTGTTAGTGCATAAATTAAACATTCTTGACTGCCGAAGACTTGATGTTTTCCAATGTGTTGCACAAAGAGTTAGACACGACTGATTGACTGAACAGCAACAGCTGACCATAAACACATGAGAAATGGGGGAGGCGGTCGGCATGCTGTGGCTTCTGAGGAGGTTTCAGTCCCTCTCAAGCTCAGCCCACAGACTGTGTCTTCTGGACACTGGCCTGTCCCCTTAACAAGTAACAGCACCTTCCTCCCCAACTTTCCCACTCTTTTTCTCACTAACATCTGCCCTGTTGGGACTTTGTTTTGTTTCTGTGGCTGCCAGGTCACTGAGGAAGCATTGTTTTAAATTTTGATGAGAATGACGTTACTTTGCCGACTAAGGTCCTTCTAGTCAAGGCTAGGGTTTTTCCTGTGGTCATGTATGGATGTGAGAGTTGGACTGTGAAAAAGGCTGAGGGTCGAATTGATGCTTTTGAACTATGGTGTTGGAGAAGACTCTTGAGAGTCCCTTGGACTGCAGGGAGATCCAACCAGTCCATTCTGAAGGAGATCAACCCTGGGATTTCTTTGGAGGGAACGATGCTAAAGCTGAAAGTCCAGTACTTTGGCCACCTCATGCGAAGAGTTGACTCACTGGAAAAGACTGATGCTGGGAGGGATTGGGGGCAGGAGGAGAAGGGGACGACAGAGGATGAGATGGCTGGATGGCATCACGGACTCGATGGACGTGAGTCTGGGTGAACTCCGGGAGTTGGTGATGGACAGGGAGGCCTGGTATGCTGCAGTTCATGGGGTCACAAAGAGTCGGACACGACTGAGCGACTGAACTGGACTGAACTGAGTAAACTGAGGGTGAAACTTGTCCACCAATACCAGTCGTTTCCACGGTCTCTCTCACGGAGCCAAAGAGAACCGTGTGGACGCTGAGTTTACCTTGACAGGAGGCTTCAGAAGTGAGCTCGGAAATTGGGATGATTTTAATGCCGCTGCCCTGTCATGTTCCTGTTTTAAAAAATGTATTGTTTCCTCCTTTTCCCTCAGCTTGCCAGGTAGTTATGATAAGCTTCTTCAGTGTCATTTAGGTGGGGTTGGAGAGCCAGACCCACTCTGCACTGTCAACTCAGTTAATGAGTCGCAGACTTTTCCTGGCTTTGCCACCCTTGCGCTCAGGCAGGACTCCGCTCCCATTCACGGGGTTGAAAGCAGCCGCGCTTCTTCCAAGTTCATGGGAACCTGCTTAGGATGGACCGGCCGCGAGGCCCGTGTAGGCGAGAGAGGAGTAGTACGGACTTCAGGAACGTGTTCTAGGAATAGGAGTTCGCGCCGTGGAGACGATGCTGAGCCGTTGGGGGTGGGGGGAACGTTTCCGTGGAGACGTCAGGGGTGACGACGTGTCAGTGCCGAATGCCCCGCGGAGGGCCCGGTGCGCCGGGACGCTGGTGGAAGGCAGCCAAGCCGGGCGCACGCTCGGGCCGCGTGGGGACTCTGCTCAGGCGGGGCGGCGTCCGGCCGCTGCGGCTTAGGAAAGGGCCGCCCCATCAGGCGGATGGTGTCCGTCGTGTGCCCACAGCTTGGGGAGTGGTCCTCCCTGAGAAGGGGGTCCGCGGCCTCTGCGCGGCGTCCCCAGGCAAGCTGCGCCGTGTCCCCAGGACCGGCCCGCGCCCCTCGACCCCCAGGCCCCGCCCCGCCGATCGGCCTCCTCCCTCGCTTCTGCCTCACCGGCTCGGAGCTGGCGAGGCTCTCCTGCCAAGTGCGGTGGCGTTGCCAGGGCTCTCATTATAGAAACACAAATGGCTCCAGGCGGATTCGCTGCCAGTGAACCGAGAGGTTCAGAGCCGCGCACTTGGGTCACAAACACGCATTAAAATGTGGAGATGCGTGCGTTCCTGCAGCTGCGAACCTCCTGAAGCGCGAGCAGATGGGGAAGCTGGCCTCCGGCTCGCGCGCTGCGCCGTGACCCGCGAGACCAGCGTTTCCTGAAACCATACGGCGGCAGGGGGGCAGCCAGTTGCCGGCACCGGCGCCGCTGGGCAGGTTTTAGGTCAAGGACCACACGATTTGTTAAAGCCGAATCAATCTGGAATCCAAGGGCTTTAAAAGTGAACTGCAATACAGGTGATACTGTGAAGCTTTGTGTTATTTGGTTTCCTGGGAGTAAACTTGACGTAAAGATAGATGCCCTGGACGTGATTTGTTAACGTAACCAGGTTCATCTGTCATTTCCTAACAAACATGATGCTTTTATTANGAGCATCAGAGGGCAGACACACTGAAACCATACTCACAGAAAACTAGTCAATCTAATCACACTAGGACCAGGGCCTTGTCTAACTCAATGAAACCAAGCCATGCCTGCAGGGCAACCCAAGGCGGGCGGGTCATGGTGGAGAGGTCTGACAGAACGTGGTCCACTGGAGAAGGGAATGGCAAGCCACTTCAGTATTCTTGCCTTGAGAACCCCATGAACAATATGAAAAGGCAAAAGGATAGGATATCAAAAGAGAATCTCCCCAGGTCGTTAGGTGCCCAATATGCTACTGGAGATCAGTGGAGAAATAACTCCAGAAAGAATGAAGGGATGGAGCCAAAGCAAAAACAATACACAGTTATGCATGTGACTGGTGATAGAAGCAAGATCCGATGCTGTAAAGAACAATATTGCATAGGAACCTGGAATGTCAGGTCCATGAATCAAGGCAAATTGGAAGTGGTCAAACAAGAGATGGCAAGGGTGAACATCAACATTCTAGGAATCAGCGAACTAAAATGGACCGGAATGGGTGAATTTAACTCAGATGACCATTATATCTTCTACTGCGGGCAGGAATCCCTCAGAAGAAATGGAGTAGCCATCATGGTCGACAAAAGAGTCTGAAATGCAGTACTTGGATGCAATCTAAAAAACAACAGAATGATCTCTGTTCGTTTCCAAGGCAAACCATTCAATATCACAGTTATCCAAGTATATGCCCCAACCAGTAATGCTGAAGAAGCTGAAGTTGAACGGTTTTATGAGAGGGTTTTAGACCATCTCAATTCTGGATTCTATCCCCAAAGAAGCTTTTGTAATGAAATCAGAATGTGCTACTGTCTACATACTGAGTTTTAACCTCTACACTTTAATAGCTGTTGCTGCTGCTAAGTCGCTTCAGTCGTGTCCATCTCTGTGCGACCCTACAGACGGCAGCCCACCAGGCTCCTCTGTCCATAGGATTCTCTAGGCAAGAATACTGGAGTGGGTTTCCATTTCCTTCTCTAACTTTAATAGCTAGGTGCATTATTTGTACCAGAACTACTCCAAAGGGAAACACAAGGCACAATGTCTCAAATTAAGCTTGAATTAAGATGTCATTAAGCCACTTAGTTTACAGTTTAAAACAACTGATAGTTACAGTGAGGATTGTGAATCCCCATTCCCCCACTCTTCAAAAAAGTATGGAAAACTATTCCAAGGTCTGTGGTATATGCTCTAGAGAACATTAAAAAATATGGCAGAAGCTATTAACTGAAGCAGGAATATTGTAATATCTTCATGTATATAATTTTTATTTTCTTCTACTCTCATGTAAAAGTAGTAGACAGCTTGAATTATAGAATTTCATACTGTTTTATAAGCAAAGATATAAAGATTAACTTTCAAAACTGACAAGTATTTGGCATGTTGAATCTGGATCTAATTCTTGAAACAATATTCCGTGCTATATTGCACATTGAATGAGTACATGTGTTGGCAGGTGCTGTAGGAATTGAAGGAAGTTAAACTTGGAAGATAAAGGAAGCTTTACTTTTCAGGCAAGTCAGCACATTGCCTGAAAATATCTACAAGCCTGTGATTTGACTAATCCATTAAATTCCTGTCGCATTTTCAGTGAGGATTTTAAAGCTCTAGTGAAATCCATTACAATGAATAATAAGAATCAAGTCAAAATCTCTAAATCTANTAAACTTGGAAGATAAAGGAAGCTTTACTTTTCAGGCAAGTCAGCACATTGCCTGAAAATATCTACAAGCCTGTGATTTGACTAATCCATTAAATTCCTGTCGCATTTTCAGTAAGGATTTTAAAGCTCTAGTGAAATCCATTACAATGAATAATAAGAATCAAGTCAAAATCTCTAAATCTATTCATTTTTTCTTGTACCCAATCTGAAAAGTCAGCTCCTATGTACATCTTAAATTTGGGTAACCAATGTAACATTCCAATGATGAAACATATGTTGGCTGTGCTTGTTCATTATGCTTCTTCCAGTGAACTTATAGTGTAGCGGTGTATCACAGTAAAAAGGAGTACATAAAAAATCAGTTTAGATTCAGTTTTATTCTGCCACTTTTTTCTTTTTTTGCCACACCAGCATGTGGAACTTCCCCCACGAGGGACTGAACTCATGCTCCTTACCTTGGAAGCATGGAGTCCTAATCACTGGAGCATCAGAGAAATCTGCCACCTCTTTTTCTATCATTTTAAGACAGTTACTTTCACTGTTAAATAGAAAAATTGCAATGTTTTAACTAAAAAAGGAAATCAATCTAAATAATTTGCCTTCATGGAGTTGTAAATTGAAAAGTTCTTATATGAGGGATTTTAGCTTATCACAAAGGAACATAAATACATGCATTTTTTGTGTATATGTGTGTATTTTTCAGGGAGAATATCTTCTTCAGTTATGCATAATTCATATCTGCTTCAAAAAGTTTGTAATTTTTTAGCTAAAGGTGCCCAAAATTTGAATTCTTTTTGTCTGAGCATATAAATGGCAATCCACTCCAGTACTATTGCCTGGAAAATCTTATGGACAGAGGGCTTGGTAGGCTACAGTCCATGGGGTCGCAGAGTCAGACACGACTGAGCAACTTCACTCACTCACTCATACACACACACACACACACACACACACACACACACACAAACACACACACACAATACATATGCAAACCTAATCTTTTTCAGTTCTTTTCCATTATAGGTTATTGAAGAAGTGAAGTGAAGTCACTCAGTCGTGTCCGAATCTTTGCGACCCCATGGACTGTAGCCTACCAAGCTTCTCCATCCATGGGATTTTCCAGGCAAGAGTACTAGAGTGCGTTGCCATTTCCTTCTCCAGGGGATCTTCCAGACCCAAGGATCGAACCTGGGTCTCCCGCATCATAGACAGACGCTTTATCGTCTGAGCCACCAGAGAAGTCCTTATTATAGGTTATTACATGATATCAAATATACTGCTCTGTGCTATACAGTAGGTTGTTGGTTATCTAACTAACATTTTAATCTTATAGACCCACTAGGATCATTGAATTAATTACCCAAAAGTATGGCTTATTCTTCATGACTTTCTTGCAAAATCAGATTTCCACCCCCTCCCAACCCCTGCAACCAGTATATTGAACTGTATGCTAGGCTGTATGAGCTTCCGGGATGGCTCAGTGGTAAAGAATCTGACCACAATGTGAGAGACCCAGGTTCAATCCCTGGGTCGAGATGATCCCCTGGAGAAGGAAATGGTCACCCACTCCAGTATCCTTGTCTGAAAAATCCCATGGACAGAGGAACCTGATGGGCTACAGTCATGGGGTTGCGAAAGAATTGGACATGACTTAGCAACTAAACAATAACAATACTAGGCTGTAGTAGTTTTCCAGGGAAGCTGCATATTTACAATATCTACCTTTTTTTTTTCTTGAATGATTAAAGGACATTGTTTTTAAGCAATGGAAACATCTTTGGTGGTCTTCATTCCAATAATGTGAACTCAAATCCAAGAAAGACTCTAGTAAAATCATATTCTCTTCCAAGTCAACAATAGTATCTTTACCTTTTGCTCTGTTATCCACCTTTGCTTACTTACAACTGGATATTATAGGTTTATTATCTCTTTGTACTATTAATTTTAATCACTCTTTTATATAGTCTGTTGTTTTCAGGATCACCTTCAACACTAAAAATAAAAGTAGCTTCTCCTTTGTCCCAGTTTCCATCCAAGATTCTGTGGACTATTTCATTGTTTTTTTTCCTTAATGGATTTGCTCTTATCTTTATTCTCATTTATCAAAGTTTCTTGCTTAGGTGAACAATTGTGTTCTTGATTTTTGCTTCTCATTACATGTTTTAAATTATTTTTTTTAATTAAGGCAATGTTGATTATATAAGTTTCACATGTGCAACATTATATTTGTACTATGGTATATACTACAGAATTACAAATATATTTGGAAGTCAGATTTGAAAATCAGATTTTCCAGGAAAAATTATTTGTGCCAATTAAGTAGAAAAGCAAGGCCTCTTTGTACTCTTTTTTCTACATGTCTACTTTCCTGGTTAATATTGAAGTCATTATCAATGTCTGACCTAATCAATTTTGGCTGTTTGTCTTCAAGAAGGAGCTAAATTATACTCTTTGATTTGTCAGATTATGTCATTATAACTTCTATTATATCTAGAAAAAGCTTAGAGAATCAATTGCCTCAAACAAAGCAGGACTTCCCTGGTAGTCCAGTGGTAGGAATTTGTTGGCCAATGCAGTGGACATAAGTTTGATCCTTGCGACTGGAAGAGTTCATATACTGTGGGGCAACTAAACCCATGCACCTCAACTACTGAAGCTGGACTCCTTAGAGCCATGTACTCCACAACAAGAAAAGCCAGGTGATGAGAAGCTTTTACACAAAACTAGAGAGTAGGCCCGCTTGCTGTAACTAGAGAAAGCCCATGCATAGCAACAAAGATTCAGTGCAGCCAAAACTAAATACATAAATCAACAAAAACAACTAAACAAACAAAATTAAAAGCTCTTTTCATCTTCTTTATTCTGAAAAATCACACAATAAGAGTTATTTCATGGTTGAGCAAGACTTTAGCAGTGAGGTCAGTACAGATCTACCTGCAGTAAGTCCTAGACTATTAGGATATATCATCAGAAAGAAATGCAATCTCAAAGTCAATACCCTGCATTGGTTAATGTTTTGGGACCCCCAGAAAGAAAGGTTAATGCCTTTCCTGGCATTATTTGGGTAAAATAGTCTTTCAATTACAACCTTGTTACAGAAGATTAAGATAATGAAATAATTTCTTAATATAATGAAATAATTTCTTATAAAGATACATTTTTAAAAACTATAAACAATTTCAAGATACTGAGGCAATTTTCTGGGTAATTCAAATATAAATCTGTTAATCAATTGGATATTTTATGGAAAATTATCTTGAGCAAGAAGTCAATGACCATAATTATATGGACAACTGTCTTAACTACTTTTTGAACAGACATGTCTAGTGAGTGCTATACTTCCAAACATGTAAAGAGAAGATTCATTCATTTAAAACACAGAAAGAAACCTGTATCAACTTAAGAACAATCTCAGTCATTTTCTAAACAACTGATTTTCTTTGGAATTCATCCACTGCTCAGATCTGTGTTCTTCATAGCTAGCTTACAACACTATGTGCTGAGATGTATATGGATTAAACATTTTGCCCACAAGTTTTTTTTTTTTTTCTTTTGTTTGGTTTTGCTGCTCCTCTACTGAATTATTGAGCACTGGACATATAGTTTAACCAGTAAGCTAAAGTCAAATTGTTTTTTTAACTATAATCTCCGTGAAGCAAACACACTTTTGATGATAAACAAGAACTGTAAGGAAACTCCTGTAACCTAACAAAGGACATCTGTAAAATAACCACAGCTAGCATCATACTGAGTGGTGAAAGACTGCTGCTGGTGCTAAGTCGCTTCAGTCATGTCTGACCTTGTGCAACCCCATAGACTGCAGCCCACCAGGCTCTTCTGCCCCTGGGATTCTCCAAGCAAGAATATTGGATTGGGTTGCCATTTCCTTCTCCAATGCATGCATGCATGCTAAGTCACTTCAGTCATGTCTGACTCTGTGCAACCCCATGGACAGCAGCCTACCAGGCTCCTCTGTGCAACCCCATAGACTGCAGCCCACCAGGCTCTTCTGCCCCTGGGATTCTCCAAGCAAGAATATTGGATTGGGTTGCCATTTCCTTCTCCAATGCATGCATGCATGCTAAGTCACTTCAGTCATGTCTGACTCTGTGCAACCCCATGGACAGCAGCCTACCAGGCTCCTCTGTCCACAGGATTCTCCAGGTAAGAATTCTGGAGTGGGTTGCCATTTCCTACTCCAGGTGAAAGACTAAATGCTTCTTTACTAAGATCCAGGGTATCTGGCCTCCCACTTCAATCCAATTGTAGTAAAGATTCTAGTTAGAACAATTAGACAAGAAAAAGTAATAGATGACATCTAGTTTGGAAAGGAACAGGGTACAGATACTTCTATATGAGAATGACATGTTCTCGTATAAAGAAAATCCTAACTGAATTACTTTATGGCAGCAATTCCTATCAAAAATGAAATTAAAATAATTCCACTTACTATAGTATCTAAAAGATAAAATATTTAATGCTGGGGGCCAGCGTGAGGAACTCCGCCCATGGCAAAGGTCATGAGGAAGGAGGCTTCGGCATACGCAAAGGCGTGGTCAAGCCTCAGGAGACCACCCTGTTCCTGAGCATCTACCCCAAAACCAGAGTCTGTTTTCTGCTCTCACCTACACCTTTGACTTTCTGGGGGCTCTCCCCCATAACCATTTCTCTCGGAGAAGGAGTAAACGTGCAGCTCCAAGTCAATAAAAATTCCTGGGCGTGACAAGAGTGTTTCAGCTTACGAACTCTGAAGGTTATCTAGCCCACCTGTATAGGTTCGTCTGGCTGCATGTGATGGTTTACAGCCCCCTGATCATGAGAGGCACAAGATATTTTAGACTTACTAAAGGCAAATTCTTGTGGGAAGTTAGAAATTATTAGTATAGTGGGTTGGTTGGGAATTATATTGGTGAAGGGTTTTTTCATTTGTTGTGTCAATAATTGCTGCTAATTCCCTGCCCTGGGTGGGACAAGGGTGTCTCAGGTCAAACCTCTCTGCTGACAGACTAGCTTGTGTGACAACCTCTCAACCATAAACAGCACAGAGAGTTTGGAGTATTAGCATAGGGCTTTTCTCATTGTTGAGTCAATGATTGCCGCCAGGCCTCCATATCCTTAGGCACCCGGGAATATATTAATCAATGTATTTGGAATATAAAAAAGGAAATACAGTAGTTTTTAAGGTTAGCAATACTAGACTTTTTGAGTTAACGAATTTTCTCTTTTGTTATAGATCACTGTACTTTGTTATAAATCACTGTGTCCTTGCTATGTAAAAATGTAACTTTATCACTATCTTAAGACTAAGTAGATCTTAAAGGGAACATTGGTGAAAGGATTTTCATTTGTTGGGCTGATGTTTGCTGTTAAATCCCCATATCCTCTGTCCTTATAATTAATATAACTAGCATATAGGAGAAATAATTATTAATCTTTAAGCATATAGGAGAAATAAGAATTAACTTTTAAGATTAATCATGTTAACCTTGGGTTAAATAGATTCCTTTCTTGATTGTAACTCACTACACCTTCACCCTATAGGAATGCAAGTTTATCTGGAGGGTGGTGCCTGGTTTAAGAAAAAACACCCTTGGAAAAAATAAGTTTTTTGGTTATCAGAAAGAAAGGGTCATAAATGTCAGCGAGCCTTATGGCCAGAAGATGATGTAAAAACCCCTAAGACATTTTTTTTAATGTAAAGCACCTGGTTTTGATAAAGGTCAGGACTGCTGACCCCCACGTGACTCTGTATTCATCCCTATATGTAACAAAAGGTATATAAGAAAACCTGAAAAATAAAGAAATGGGTTCAGTTCCTGGAAAGACTGACTCCCCCATGTCGTTCTTTCTTGCTCCCCATTTTTCTGGCTGAATTCCCATCTGGAGCATGGATGCTATTCCATGTAAACCAAGTTATTCAGCCTCTTTTTCTCCACTAATATTTCCTACTGCACTATCCATTTCTAATCTCTCTATCTGTAATTAATTATGTATTTTCCAAGGTCGCCGACACCGTCCCCACCTTCGAATTCCCTGGATCCACCAGGGCTGGACCCCGGCAGGATACAAAATTGCATTGTATTTCTGAATGGTAGAATGAGTTAGTTCACTATGATAGTCTACAAATTACATAAAAAGAGTGGCCTAATGAAATAGAATATGTTAGAAATGTTTCTATTAATTCAACTAGAATAAACACTTTGGCAAGTAATGGACCTGACTTCACTTCAGAAAAAGACAATAGAATTTACCTTCATAGAGACAATGAAAATAAAAATTTAAGATTTTTTTGGTATGTGTGACATAAAAAGGAAATATCTGCACTTAAAAGGCATACAAAGGTAAGCAGATAAATTTTGTTCATATTAAGATATGTCCATTGTAAGAAAAAAAAAGCAAAATGAGATTTACAAACTGAATTTTTTAAAAAAGAAAATAAATTTCAAGAGATACAGTAGCACATGAGAAAAAATAAGCTAGAAAATGTAATAATATTCTAAAAGATGTGATAATAAAATATCAAGTAGACACTGAAAAAAAATTTTTAAATGTAATGATAGAAAAACATATTTTCTCCAAAATCTTTCAAAAAGAGGATAGTAGAAGTATACTCAGCTAAATTAATGCATTAAAAACAAAGGATATTAGGTAGAAATTTATTTTATTTATTTTTTTTACTTTACAATACTGTATTGGTTTTGCCATACATTGACATGAATCTGCCATGGGTGTACATGAGTTCCCAATCCTGAACCCACCACCATCACCCTCCCCATATCATCTCTCTGGGTCATCCCAGAGAAATTTACTTTTAGATGATAATTTAATTCTATGTCAGACATAGAGATTGAAAGAGAGGAAGATATAAAATTTGTGGATAAAAATGAAAAAAAGTTCATCAAAAGTAAAGCACAAAATCATACTTAATGTATGATTTCATTTACTGGAATGGCTAAAAATGTTAAATAAATCCTTAGTGCCAGAAAGCATAGTTACTATATTTCAGGTTACTTTAAAGAGTGAGAGAATGGCAAACCTCAAAGGGACAAATGGAAATTATCCAGAATGATGAAAATATGATACAGCTATATTTTGTGGTTATATAGAATTACATACTTATCAGGCTTCTTGGAAAATATATTTAGAATGTGTGCACTAAGTTGTAGGTAAATCATACCCACACTAATTAATTTGAAAATTTTTTAAAGTTACAAATATGGCAAGCATAAACTTTAAAGGAGCATCGTACAAAGTAGATGTTAGAAGGAAAAACCTACAGAACAAAGATACAACCTGTGGTTGTTAAGAGAAGATATTTTGTATGCATTTTCTATGAAAGAGGTAAAGCTAAAGTATGAGTGAAATCAACCCACAGACAAGGGTTTCATCTAGAGTACATCTGGGTTATATGTAAAGCAAATGAAAATTACTACAAATATGGGGATTTTAAACAACACAAATAATTAGATTTTTTTGAAATATTTGTAACATGGGCTGGGAACATTCATTGGAACATGAGAAAGCAAGGGAGTTCCAGGAAAACTTCTTCTGTTCCATTGACTACATTAAAACCTTTAACTATGTGGATCACAGTGAACTGTGGAAAATTCTTAAAAGAGATGGGAGTACCAGACCACCTTACCTGCATCCTGAGAAATGTAGGCCAAGAAGCAACAGTTAGAACTAGACATGGAACAAAGGACAGGTTCAAAATTGGGAAAGGAGCACATTAGACCTCTGGATTGTCACCCTGCTTATTTAACTTCTATGCAGAGTACACATGTGACATGCTGGGCTAGATGAATCATAGATGGAATCAATGTTCCCTGGAGAAATACCAACAAATCCAGAAATACAGATGATACCACTCAAAGGACAGAAAAGAGAGAGGAACCAAAGAGCCTCTTGATGAGAGTGACGGAGAAGAGTAAAAAAGCTGCCTTAAAACTCAACATTCAAAAAACTAAGATTATGGCATTCAGTCCCATCACTTCATGGCAAATAGATGGGGGAAAAGTAGAAGAAGTGACTTTTTTTTTTCCTTTTGGCTCCAAAATCAATGTGGACGGTAATTAAAAGACACTTGCTCCTTGGAAAGAAAGCTCTGACAAACCTAGACAGTACATTAAAAAGCAGAGACATCACTTTGCTGACAAAGGTCCATATATATAGTCAAAGCTATTGATCTTCCAGTAGTCATGTACAGATGGGAGAGTTGAACCATAAAGAAGGCTGAGTGCTGAAGAATTGATGCTCTCAAATTGTGATGCTGGAGAAGACTCCTGAGAGTCCCTTGGACTGCAAGGAGATCAAACCAATCAGTTCTAAAGGAATTCAGTCCTGAATATTCATTGGAAGGACTGTTGCTGAAGCTAAATCTCCAATACATTTGCCACTTGATGTGAAGAGTTGACTCACTGGAAAAACCCTGATGCTGGAAAGATTGAAGGCAAAAGAGAACAAGGCAGCAGAGGATGAGATGTTTAGATAGCATCACTGACTCAGTGGATATGAATTTGTGTAAACTCGCAGATATTGAAGAACAGGGAAGCCTGGCATGCTGCAGTCCATGGGGCCATAAATTTAGCGACTGAACAACAACATAAAACTGGACTAAACTTTCTAATGAAAATACAGAGATTAGTTGAAGTAAATAAAATAAAAATCATAATCCCACTATGGTTCAAATCCCAAGGTTTGATTCAATTCAAACCTTATAGAAAAGCCATCTGATATTTTTGAAGAAATTTGTAAGCTGGCCCTAAAATTCATATGGAAATACAAGGTACCCAATGTAATAAAATCAGTCTTAAAAAAGGAGTAAAACTTTGGAGGACTCAATTGTTTTGATTTCAAACTTATTACAAAGATAAAGAAATCAAGACAGAGTGATTTCAGCATAAACATAGAAATATATAGGTAAATGATACAGCATTAAGTGTTCAGATATAAATTTATACATCTGTGGTCACTTGATTATCAATAAAGTGGCAAAGTAATTAAATATGGAAAGAATAGTCTTTGGAAAAACAAATGGAGTTGTGACAATGGATGTCTATATCAAAATGTATAGCTGGCCTCTTTCCTCATGTCATATATAAAAATTAATTTAAAATGTGTCATCATTCAGTTCAGTTCAGTCTCTCAGTCATGTCCAACTCTTCGCGACCCCATGGATCACATCAGACCAGGCCTCCCTGTCCATCACCAGCTCCCAGAGTTTAACTTGGACCTCTGTTGTTAAAGTAATATCTCTGCTTTTTAATATGCTGTCTAGGTTGGTCATAACTTTCCTTCCAAGGAGTTCAGTTCAGTTTCGTTGCTCAGTCGTGTCTGACTCTTTGCAACCCCATGGACTGCCGCATGCCAGGCCTCCCTGTCCATCACCAGCTCCTGGAGTTTACCCAAAATCATGTGCATTGAGTCGGTGATGCCATCCAACCATCTCATCCTCTGTCGTCCCCTTCTCCTCTTGCCCCCAATCCCTCCCAGCATCAGTCCTTCCAATGAACACCCAGGACTGGTCTCCTTTAGGATGGACTGGTTGGACCTCCTTGCAGTCCAAGGGACTCTCAAGAGTCTTCTCCAACACCAAAGTGTTCTAGTTTCATTCTTTTACAAATGAGATGTGTATAAGAGACAGCCCCAATCCCTCCCAGCATCAGTCCTTCCAATGAACACCCAGGACTGGTCTCCTTTAGGATGGACTGGTTGGACCTCCTTGCAGTCCAAGGGACTCTCAAGAGTCTTCTCCAACACCACAGTTCAAAAGCAGCAGTTCTTTGGCACTCGCTTTCTTTACAGTCCAACTCTCACATCCATACATGACCACTGGAAAAACCACAGCCTTGCCTAGACGGAGCTTTGTTGGCAAAGGAGTAAGAGTCTTTTAATTTCATGGCCGCAGTCACCATCTGCAGTGATTTTGGATCCCCCCAAAATAAAGTCAGCCACTGTTTCCAGTTTCCCCATCTATTTGCCATGAAGTTATGGGACCAGATGCCATGATCTTAGTTTTCTGAGTGTTGAGTCTGTCTCTTATACACATCTAGATTCAGCCTCTTTTTCTCCACTAATATTTCCTACTGCACTATCCATTTCTAATCTCTCTATCTGTAATTAATTATGTATTTTCCAAGGTTGCCGACGCTGAACACATCTAGATGTGTATAAGAGACAGATCTTAGTTTTCTGAGTGTTGAGTTGTTTTTTTTTTTTTTTTGAGGAGGAATTTGCCATTTTATTTATTTATTTTTGAATTTTTATTTTTACTTTATTTTACTTTACAGTACTGTCTTGGTTTTGGCATACATTGACATGAATCCCATGGGTGTAAATGAGTGTTGAGTTTTAAGCCAACTTTTCACTCTCTTCTTTCATCAAGAGGCTCTTTAATTCTTCACTTTCTGCCATAAGGGTGGTGTCATCTGCATATCTTAGGTTATTGATATTTATCCCGGCAATCTTGATTCCAGTTTGTGCTTCATCCCTGTCTCTTATACACATCTAGATGTGTATAAGAGACAGTTTGGACTCTTTGGGAGAGGGCGAGGGTGAGATGATTTGGGAGAATGGCATTGAAACANTCAAGAGGCTCTTTAATTCTTCACTTTCTGCCATAAGGGTGGTGTCATCTGCATATCTTAGGTTATTGATATTTATCCCGGCAATCTTGATTCCAGTTTGTGCTTCATCCAGCCCAGCATTTCACATTTGTTCCATGTCCAGTTCTAACTGTTGCTTCCTGACCTGCATACAGGTTTCTCAAGAGGCAGGTCAGGTGTTCTGGTATTCCCATCTCTTTCAGAATTTTCCACAGTTTATTGTGATCCACACAAAAACTTTGGCACAATCAATAAAACAGAAATGTATCATTGGACTAATATAAAAAGTAAACTTTAAAACTTTTAGAAGAAATAGCTGGAGGAAATCTTATCTTGGTTTAGGCAGTGATTTATTAGTTATAACACCAAGGTCACAAGGTACAGGAAAACGATAAAATGGACTTCACCAAAATCGAAAATTTCATGCTTCCAAGAACATCATTAAGATAGTGAAAAGACCTTGCATAGAATAAGAGAAAATATTTGCAAGCTATATACCTAATTAGAGATTTATATTCAGAATGTATAAAGAACTTAGAACACAACAAAAAATAAAGAACCCAGTAAACAAATAGACAAAGAACCGAATAGGTATTACTCCAACAAAGAAAAACAGATGGCCAATAGGCATCTGAGAGAATGCTTAATATCATTATTCACTAAGGAAATGCAAAACAAAAATGCAATGATATACTTGGATGGCTAAGACTAAAAGGCAAACCATAACAAATGCTGACCAGGAGGTGGAATGCCCATACTCTGCTTGTTGTTCTTGCTGTTGTTGTTGAGTTGCTCGGTCGGGTCCGACTCTGTGTGATGAATTGCAACACATCAAGCTTCCCTGACCTTCACTGTCTCCTGGAGTTTTCTTAAACTCATGCTCATTGAATCAATGTTGCCATCCAATCATCTCATCCTCTGTCACCACCTTCTCCTCCTGCCCTCAGTCTTTCCCAGCATCAGAGTCTTTTCCAAACACTCTGTGAATGGGAAAAAATGGTGTAGCTACTTTGATATAAACTAGAAAAGCTACCATTGCGTACTATTAAATGGATGGCTAAATGAATATACAAAGTGTGGTATATCCATACAATGAAATATTACTCTGCCATATAAAGGAGCAAAGTACTGAAGCATTCTACAACAAAGATGAACTTTGAGTGAACATGAGGAATTTATGCCAAGCTAAAGAAGCCAGGTACAAAAGACCAGGTATTGTATGATTCCATTTATATGAAATACCTATCTAGAGAAGACAAATCCATGGAGATAGAATGTAAATTATTTGTCACCAGGTGTTAGAGCAGGGAGGCAATAGGGTGTTCATTTTTGAGACTATGATTATGTCCTGGAACCAGATAATAGTCACAGTGGAAACAAAAAATCTATCAAACAAGAGATTTAAAACACTGAATATCAGGCAGAATAGTGATACCTGAAAAAAGTAAGAGGTAAATCAAATTGAGTCCCACAGTTGCTCATCTGCTGCCTGAAGAGAGTTCTCCGGCTTCAGTATAGAACCCTAGGCAAACCTGCATAAACTACCCAAATTATGGGATAACGTTGAGATTTTGGAGAAGGTCAATGTATCTAAAGAACCCATGTTAAAAATGGGAGAGAAATAGAAAAAGAGTGATCAGAGAGACCTACAAAAGTCTCACATGGATTCATTTAGAATAAAACTACCTGTATTTGAGCAAACTTACTCAAGACCAGAGAATGATCCACTTGAAGAGTTAACAATTACAAGCCATGAGGTCAGAAGGTCTGATATTGTGCCTGTACCCACCAATCATATTTGAATGTCTAATAATAATCATTATTAGAGTAATCTGAAGGTAACTGACTCAGGAAGAAAAAAATTAGATCTAAACTAAAGGCTTTTCTGGCTTCTACTAACAAAGCAAAGAACAAGACTCAAAATGATCAGTCTGTAACCAGGTTAAATTAACTTCATTCTAAAAGAATAGTTCGTACTAGTTCCAGGAATACAGGATCATCCAACAAGAAAAATGTCACAAAGACTGACAATTAATTAAAAATAATCAGTAACACAAGAAGAAGGAATAGGTCCATATAGGGAGAAGAATGATTCAACATAAAGAATGCAGATGATATAATTAGGAAACAAAAATATTGTTATTTTAACTATATTCCATATGTCTAAGACAATGGAAGAAAAAATTAGCATGTTAAGTAGAAATATACTTTTAAATTTCACTTTTAAAACTATATACCCACAAATCCAGAAAGCATAATTAATACCAAACATAAGAATCATTAAAAAAATACACCAAAGCAAATAATGATAAAAACTGTTTAAATCTTTGAAAGAAAAAAAACTAAAGTGGGCAGAAAAACCGACATTACATGTAAAGCAAAAATTGTAAAAATAAAGGACTTCTTTTGGAAACAATGAAAGTC
Organism: Oreotragus oreotragus; assembly: GCA_006410675.1. Classification (NCBI taxonomy): domain Eukaryota; kingdom Metazoa; phylum Chordata; class Mammalia; order Artiodactyla; family Bovidae; genus Oreotragus; species Oreotragus oreotragus. The sequence continues at coordinate 181,231 of SJYX01015530.1, read as the reverse complement.
AAAACATGGAACAATATTTTTATATTTTTATTTTTTTAATATAAATTTATTTATTTTAATTGGAGGTTAATTACTTTACAATATTGCGTAGGTTTTGCCATACATCAACATGAACCCGCCACAGGTATACACATGTTCCTCATCCTGAAGCCCCCACCATCCTCCCTCCCCATACCATCCCTCTGGGTCATCTCAGTGCACCAGCCGCAAGCATCCGGTATCATGCATTGAACCTGGGCTGGAGATTCATTTCATATATGATATTATGCATGTTTCAATGCCATTCTCCCACATCATCCCACCCTCTCCCTCTCCCTCAGAGTCCAAAAGTCTGTTATATACATCTCTGTCTCTTTTGCTGTCTCGTATACAGGGTTATCATTACCATCTTTCTAAATTCCATATATATGCGTTAGTATGCTGTATTGGTGTTTTTCTTTCTGGCTTGCTTCACTCTGTATAATCGGATCCAGTTTCGTCCACCTAATTAGAACTGATTCAAATGTATTCTTTTTAATGGCTGAGTAATACTCCATTGTGTATATGTA
>SJYX01015530.1:164666-174913 GCA_006410675.1 Oreotragus oreotragus | reverse complement strand
ATTCCCTCCTGGCCTGAAGAGTTTCTATTGAAAGATCAGCTGTTATCCTTATGGGAATCCCCTTGTGTGTTATTTGTTGTTTTTCCCTTGCTGCTTTTAATATTTGTTCTTTGTGTTTGATCTTTGTTAATTTGATTAATATGTGTCTTGGGGTGTTTTGCCTTGGGTTTATCCTGTTTGGGACTCTCTGGGTTTCTTGGACTTGGGTGATTATTTCCTTCCCCATTTTAGGGAAGTTTTCAACTATTATCTCCTCAAGGATTTTCTCATGGTCTTTCTTTTGTCTTCTTCTTCTGGGACTCCTATGATTAGAATGTTGGGGCATTTAACATTGTCCCAGAGATTGTTAACATTGCCTCAGAGAGTCTCTGAGATTGTCCTCATTTCTTTTGTTTTTCTTTTTTCCTCTCTGCTTCATTTATTTCTACCATTCTATCTTCTACCTCATTTATCCTATCTTCTGCCTCCATTATTCTACTGTTGGTTCCCTCCAGAGTGTTTTTTATCTCTTTTATTGCATTATTCATTATATATTGATTATTTTTTATTTCTTCTAGGTCTTTGTTAAACCTTTCTTGCATCTTCTCAATCCTTGTCTCTAGGCTATTTATCTGTAACTCCATTTTGTTTTCAAGATTTTGGATCATTTTCACTAGCATTATTCAGAATTCTTTATCAGGTAGATTCCCTATCTCTTTCTCTTTTGTTTGGTTTGGTGGGCATTTATCCTGTTGCTTTATCTGCTGGGTATTTCTCTGCCTTTTCATCTTGTTTATATTGCTGTGTTTGGGGTGGCCTTTCCGTATTCTGGCATTTGTGGAGTTCTCTTTATTGTGGAGTTTCCTCGCTGTGGGAGAGGTTGGACGTGTGGTTTGTCAAGGTTTCCTGGTTAAGGAAGCTTGTATTGGTGTTCTGGTGGGTGGAGCTGGATTTCTTCTCTCTGGAGTGCAGTGAAGTGTCCAGTAATGAGTTATGAGATGTCAGTGAGTTTGGTGTGACTTTGGGTAGCCTGTATATTGAAGCTCAGGGCTGTGTTCCTGTATTGCTGGAGAATTGGTGTGATATGTCTTGCTCTGGAACTAGTTGGCCCTTGGTTTCAGTGTAGGTATGGAGGCGTTTGATGAGCTCCTATCAATTAATGTTCCCTGGAGTCAGGAGTTCTCTGGTGTTCTCAGGATTTGGACTTAAGCCTCCTGCTTCTGGTTTTCAGTCTTATCCTTACATTAGCCTCAAGACTTCTTCATCTATACAGCACCAACGATAAAACATCTAGGTTAAAGATGAAAAGTTTCTCTGCAGAGAGGGACATCCAGAGAGGTTCACAGAGTTACATGGAGAAGAGAAGAGGGAAGAGGGAGATAGAGGTGACCAGGAGGAGAAGAGGGGGAATCAAAAGAGGGGAGAGCAAGCTAGCCAGTAATCACTTCCTTATGTGCTCTCCACAGTCTGGACTGCTCAGAGATGTTTAAGGGGTTATATAGAGAAGAGAAGAGGGAGGAAGGAGACAGAGGTGGCCAGGAGGATAAACCAGGGAATGAAAAGGAGAGAGACAGATCCAGCCAGTAATCAGTTCCTTAAGTGTTCTCCACAGTCCGGGATACACAAAGAGATTCGCAGAGTCGGGCAGAGAAGAAAAGGGGGAGGGAGGAGATAGAGACGATCTGATTGAGAAAAAGGAGAGTCCAAAGGAGGAGAAAGCAGTCAAGCCAGTAATCTCGCTCCCAAGTAAAAATGGATACTGAAGATCAGGTTCTTAAAGGTACAAAATTGATAACGAATACCAAAAAGCAAACATTAAAAATCTAGAGTAGAGGTTGGATTCTCAAAAACACAATATTAAAGAAAAAAACAAAGTCACAAAAATTATAAAATATATATATATGAATTGAGAAGGCATGTCACCCCACGCCAGTACTCTTGCCTCAAAAATCCATGGACGGAGGAGCCTGGTAGGCTGCAGTCCATGGGGTCGCTAAGAGTCGTACACGACTAAGCGACTTCCCTTTCACTTTTTACTTTCATGCATTGAAGAAAGAAATGACAACCCACTCAATTATTCTTGCCTGGAGATTCCCAGGGATTCCGGAGCCTAGTGGGCTGCCGTCTATGGGGTTGCACAGAGTTGGACACGAGTGAAACAACTTAGAAGCAGCAGCAGCAGCATATATATGAAGTTTGCTTTAAAAAATAGGGTCTTTTTTTTTTTTGCAAAGTAATAGTAGGTTATAAAAATGAAAATTAAAGGTGTAATAGAGGACTTAAAAATTAAAAAAATTTTTTAAATTAAATAAATGATCATAGTTAAAATATATCTAGGACTTTCTCTGGTGGTGTTGTGGACAGTGTGGGGTCAGTTCATTTTCAGATAGTTCGTTGATCCAGCTTACACTTCTCAAGATCTATAGGCTCCTTCCTATGTAGTTGGTGCTAACTACAGGGTTTTAATCTATTGTACCTGTCATTTCCAAGGCAGTTCCCTCTGTTTGTTTTAGCTTCTGTTTACTGGTCTCTTCAGTGTCTAATTTCCACCCTGACACAAGGGGGCTGTGGTGGACCCTTTTTCAGGCTCACTTGTTCAGTTGTGCTGTGGGGAGGGAAGAACACTGCACACAAATAATACTGGCGTGTGCTCACAGTGTCTCGGCCACACTGGGTTTGCCCCCTCTCACGGCGTGTATGCTTTCCCTATCTACACTGCTTAGGCTCTAGGCTGCTCTGCCAGGAACTGTCTGAGGCCAGCCCTGGGTTGTATGCACTTCCCAGGTCTAAGCCACTCAGGTTCAGGTACTCAGGTACTCCACAAAGGTGCAGATTCGGTTGGGCCTGCGTTTTGTGCCCTTCCCAGGTCCAAGCAGCTCAGGTGGCGAGGAGCTTGGCAAGCACAGTCGCTTCGACTTATCGCCTCCCCCGTCCCTGCCGCTTGGTTTTCTGGTTGTACAACCGGCTCACCTTCTCAGGTGTGCCTTGTGTTTCTTCTGGGGGGCTGATCCCTGGCTGCGACTCTCTTGGCAGATGTCAACCGTGCAGAATCCCAAGAAGTCTTGGTTAGCAACGAAGCCTGCTTGCAGTTTGGTAGAGGATGCCTCTCTGGGGCCGTGATTACCCTCTTCTGGCTCTGGCTGCCCTCTCCTGCCTGTCTCCAGTGGGGGATGGGCTGGTCCACAGCTGGCTAGCTCTGCTCAGTCCTTTGTTCTGTGAGCCAGCCTGGCATTGTCTTAGGCTAGGGCTTTTGCTGGATAGCTATCCCACAGTCTGGGTTGCTATCTCAAGTTCCCTCAGATTGTCCTTGGGGCATTCAGGCCTGGTTCTTACTCTAAGCAGTGCAGCCGGCAGCTCCCTGTCCAGCCCCCGCTTGCTCCTGGTGGATGTGGGCGTCTGTGCTGCTTCTCTGCTGGGAGTTACCATTGGGCATGTAATCTGTGGGTTTTAATTATTAATTTTTTTCCTCCCAGTTATGTTGCCCTCTGAGGTTCCAAGGCTCACCACAGACTCGCCAGTGAGAGTGTTTCCTGGTGTTTGGAAACCTCTCTTTTTTAAGACTCCCTTCCCAGGACGGATCTCCGTCCCTACCTCTTTTGTCTTTTTATCTTTCATATTTTTTCCTACCTCCTTTCAAAGACAATGGGCTACTTTTCTGGGTGCCTGATGTCCTCTGCCAGCATTCAGAAGTTGTTTTGTGGAATTTACTCAGCGTTCAAATGTTCTTTTGATGAATTTGTGGGGAAGAAAGTGATCTCCCCGTCCTATTTCTCCACCATCTTCATGAGTGTACATATTGAAAGAGCCCACCAACTGCCCATCACAATGAATGAAAAAGACCCATACCAAGACACAATGTCATATAATTTAAAAATCTTCAGGATAAAGAGAGAAATCCTTCAGTTTTTCAGAGGAAAAAAAATTACCTATTGCAAATAAGTGATCAAGAATGTGAATAACATTAAACATATCAGAAGCAACTCTAGAGGCTAAAACATGGTGGAAATGTGCACTTTTTCTGAAGATAACTGATTTGCAGAGACAGGGTAAATCCTCACCCAAAATTTGTTTTAAATTTCAAGATTAATGATGCCACTCACCTACCAAGAGGGTGTGGAAAAGTTTATTACTGATACAATGAGGCCGCCTAGAAAGGAGCCTCTCTTCCTGAACAGGACTGAAAATGGCTTGAGAGAGCAGGGAAAGGAGACTGGGTTGGGATGTTTAGGTGGTTAGAGTCGGGCTGGGATGAGGCTTTAACTTGCCATTGTTGCCAGAATATGGAGCACCAGGGCTCATCAACTTGTACAGATATGGGACAGAAGGGGAACTTGGAACAGTGAGGTTTAAATCTGTCAAACACTAAAGACTGCATCAGACTTTTAATATACTGGCCTAGAATTCTGTACTCAGCTAAAAAATCACTCAGATAGGAAGATAGTATAAAGAAATTTTCAAACAGGTCTTCTATGCACCTTTTCTCAGGAAATGAAGTAGCTATTCCAACAAAACCAGAAAGGAAATCAATAAGGAAGAAATCATGAAATCAAAGGCTCTAATACATGAAATATATAAAAGAATTTCTTAGGATCATGGTAAAGGGAAATCCCAGGAAGACACCTGTGCAGCACGTCTAGCAGACAATCCCAATTTGAGCAAGTGTACTGAGATCTCCAGTAGCAGCACTTTAAAAAATTTTTTAAAAAGGAAGAAAAGAAAAAGGAGGAGAAAGAGGAAGGGAAGAAGAAAGGAAGGGAAATAAAAGAACTGATAGATAACCTGTCATTTAAAATAAAATTATTGAGAGGAAATTTATACTTTTGCAAAAAGTTGATATGAAATAGGTACTTAGAAAACTAATTGAAAATTAGGTAATCAGTAACTCAAAGGAAAAATAAGAACTTGTAGCAAAAATGTAACATAAATAATAGACCTCATAGTACATGGTTCAGCTGTAAATATATTTAAGCAATTATAATAACAGAATCATTGAATACATTTAATTTATAAATATAAACATATAAAAACAGAGTTAATAGGGTTGAAAACAGTTGTCTCATTAGGATAGGAAGTTATGAGACAAGAGGTTACAATTTTTTAAAAATTCCTTTAAGTGGTAGGTTTTGATAAAAGCTTGTAGAACTGACTTTTTAAAATGTATAGTATAATTTGATATAAATGTAATTTTAAAGTGCATTTACATTTCTTACTTGTGACACCAGGAGCAGCCTTCTATTGTTATAGTCAGGAACATTTGTTTATTCTTTTCTTTGCGAAGTTACCCAGGGAGTGAGTACAGGGCTTTCCTAGTTTCTGAGCCCAGTTTGAGTTCTGGAGTTTGATGGAAGGATTTTCTCTCCTGAGAGTGGTATTCATAGAATTTTGAGAGGTAGAAGGCATGAAAGATGCAGCAACCGAGAATGAGAAGGATGAAGACGGTGAGAAAAGTAGCAAGGACAGGGAAGGACACTCTGGGACAGCTGAAGTATGGGAAGAGAAACATACTCAGAGGAATAGCCTGACTCTGACACCTGAAGAGGGGAAGAAGGATAGTAACTTGAGTCAGTCAATTTAAGTGGTGCCCTGGTGGCTGGAGGAGGTGGGCACATTGGGAACAGTTGTCAACATTAAAGAGAGGGTTGGAGTGAAAGAAAAAGATGTGGTGAGATCAAAGTGGGAAGGATAAAAAGTTAGTAGTCTCGGGTAGGCAGTGAATGAGCAGAGATAGATATAAGTCAACTCCAGGGCAGAAGATAATGGGTTTTAAGAGCGATGCTCTCCTTTCATCCGTTATCCCACACTCCACCAGTTTCTGTTAGTGTTGACCTCTGTTTTATCATGTTAGGAATGTTTCATAAATGCTGACTGTCTATAGTAGAGTATATTTTCTTTTTTCTTACTAGACCTTCTGGTTCTTCAAGTAAATACTAAGTTCTATCCCTGTCATTTATTGGAAAGATTTTCATTCTAGTCTACTTTCACGGGGATGACTTTAAGACTTCTGAATTAGAGAGATTTTCTGTTCATATATTTCCCCCAATTTCCTATTGAGATGTTTGTTTTCTTATTATTGAATTTTCAGAGTTCTTTATATTTTGGATTCCAGTCCATTTACAAATGTTTTCTCTTACTCTGTGGCTTGTCTGTTTGAAATAGAAGGTTTAAACTTTGATGAAGCCCAATTTATCACTGCTTTTGTTTTATGAATTATTCTTTAGTTGTTACATTAAAGAAATTGTTACCTAACTCAGTGTCATGAAGATTTTATCCTCTGTTTTTTGTAGAAGTTTTGTAGTTTTAGGATTTGCATTTAGAATCACGATGCATTTATAGTTAATTTTTTATATGATGGAAGATATGAGTGCAAGTTATTTTATTTTGTTTTGCTTTTGCATGTGGATATACAGTTGTTCCAACATAATTTGTTTGAAAGAATACCCCTTCTCCATTGAATTGCCTTTGCATCTTGGTCAAAAATAAATTACTCTTATGCATGTAAGTCTATTTCTGGACTCTGTTCAGTTCCTTTGATCTATGTTCCCTTGAATCTATGATTATGCTCATTGTTTTTTAAATGGAATAACTAGAATCATCCTTTCTTCTCAGCTAGTCAGCTTACAGTTAATGGGTTACTTCTGTATGAAACTTGGACTTGAAAAATTAGGTATACATTTTATTTATTTATATTTATTATTAAGGTATACTTGATAAAATTTGTATTTTTGAGTCAAGAATTATAACTGAACCAAAGTAGGGAAGGAATAAATTTATAAAACTTTGAAAAACAATAGGGGTTTATATTGCATTTTCTTCATATCAAAAATAGACTTCTTTTCTAAGATTGAAATTCACGTACAATTCAAGATTTATACAATCACATGCAATTTCAGTTTTATGTATAATTTTACATTATTGGTATACAACTGCATGTATATTTCTACAAGTTTAAGTTCTTAGGATTTTGAATCTGTTTACTGTTGAAACATTTTACCCTTTTTTCTTGCTTATTCTATAGGACTAAGTTTGCAGCATGATATTTCTGGCTCTCTTCTAAGTTATTCATTTACAGACTCTTCTACAGAATACAAGAGTTCTGAAGAGAATTTAAGTAGCTTCCCATCACCTGAGCTCTTCAGAGGATCAGATTATTTAGGTGAGAAAATTTCAACCTTAAATTGCTCCTCCATAGAAACTACTCCTTTGTCTACAAATTCTGCAATGAATAATGTTCCTTTTGAGAAGCTAAACCTATCTTCCTCACCAAAACCTCTCTGCCCGGTATCCATTGTGTTCCACACTCAGTCACATAGGACTATAGATAAAAAACCCCCAGATCAGGAAAAGATGAATAGATTAGCATTTATATGTAATACATATCCAGTTATTAATATTGAGCAGCTTTATATGTAATATATATATATATTTGTTCTCTTGAACTATGGGTTATCTTTTATTTCCTATCCTCTTACTTTTCAGTAAATCAAAGGTTGACTGGACTATCTCCCTGCTTGGATTTTTTCTACAAATTATCAGTTATTTATGTTTGTCATATATATAATTAACAGCCTTTGGTTAATGATGCAGATTGAACATATGCCTTCCTCCACAATTTTGTACAATGGCAGAAAATGACTTTTTTAAAGAAGACAGAAACACATAAGAGTAAAGAGAATGAGAAAGAATAGAGCATAAAGTTTGGAAAGCTAGAGAGCAAATGGTCTGATAAAGGGGACTTGAAAAAGCTGAATCCTGAATCAACAATGGGAATACCCCTGAAACAAGCTAGTTTGTACAATACTGTAGTATCCCAGAAAAGCTTTCAATGTGGCTTGTAAAATACTTGTAAAATGCTGTATCCAAAATACAAAAATTATGGTGACTTCTCTTTCTCCTTTCCTAGAAATTTATTCTTTGGGGTGTTTTGAAACAGAGGGACCCTGAACTAAGCACTGTTAATAGCAGGGACACCATGGTGTTTTGAAATGTTGTCATTTACCTTGTCATAGCCTCATGGTGGGTGAAGTTTACTTTCTCACTCTTTGGCTCTGGGGTTGGCCATATGACTTTGGGCAACATGGATATCAGCAAGTGAAACAGAAGCAAACTTTTGAAATGTGCATACATAATTGGTTTTGTCCCCCTATCCTTTTGCTGTCATGAGGAAAATACAAATCTTCTTCCACTTATGATGGAAAAAACTCTTAAGCTGAACCATTGTGAGTCAGGGACCATATGCACATCCTAATTAGCTTCTACCTCTATTATTGAACTCCAGAATAACAGATACAGAGCAGGATAGCCCTGGGCAGACTGCAAACTTCAGAGAGCTGCCCCAGTTGATTAGCCAACATATAGCCTGAAGCAGAGCTGCTTGAGCCAAATAGTACACAGGTGTAAGAAAGAAAGGCTTTCATTTTATGTCACTGAGATTTCAGTGTTATTTATTATATAGAAAAAGCCAACTGCTTCAGATACTGTGGTGAATGCAGAAGTGAAGTGAAGTGAAGTGAAGTTGCTCAGTCGTATCCGACTCTTTGTGACCCCATGGACTGTAGCCTACCAGGCTTCTCCATCCATGGGATTCTCCAGGCGAGAATACTGGAGTGGGTTTATTATATAGAAAAAGCAAACTGCTTCAGATACTGTAGTGAATGCAGAAGTGAGGTGAAGTGAAGTCGCTCAGTCGTATCCGACTCTTTGCGACCCCATGGACTATAGCCTACCAGGCTTCTTCATCCATGGGATTCTCCAGGCAAGAATACTGGAGTGAGTTGCCATTTCCTTCTCCAGGAGATCTTCCCAACCCAGGGACTGAACCAGGTCTCCCACATTGTAGTCAGACACTTTACTGTCTGAGCTACCACGGAAGTCAGTGAATGAAGAAAGGGGTAGTTAAATGCAAATGTATATTCCAGATTGTGGGACTGCTCACCCAATGCTTAGTCTCATCCTAACCCAATAGTCCATTTCTCTATTCAGCTTCTAGAACGCTAGCATCCAGAACTGAAACTTCCAGGCAGGAAAATGGAAGATTTTTTCCTGAGAAATCTGAGCAACCCTAAAAAAAAAATCAAAAGATACTGACTTCAGTAGTGCTTCAGTGAAACTGACAGGAACCCTACAGTGAAGTTGCCTATGTGGCCAGCCCCAGCTAAGCCACAGAGATCCCACTTAGCCATTTAGGGCTGCCTCTCAAATATGAGCAGAAGACAAGGACTACCAGACTTCTGATGAATTCTCTAACATAAAGCATAGAGGTCAAAACAGCCAAATATGGTAGTAAGTCAGTAAGGTATTGGAATAGTAAACCGTAGACTTGCCTTACCCCATGGACACACCAATTCAACAACAATACATGGACTAATTTGTGTCCATGTATTTCCGTTTGTGAGATTTCCCTTTGTGAGAAATCTCAAAACTAGTTGAGTGACTCCTGCACCCCCAGGCAAGCTTGAAACCAGTCACATCAAAGCAAGTAGAAAAATTCAAGACACCCTTTCATCAAATTCACATCTGCCATACAGCACCATACAATTGGCAGGAAACCTTCAGCTCCCAGATTTTCCCTAGGGAGGAAGGGAAAGGACTGAACCATGTGCCAAAAGTTCTCAATTATTTGGGGATAACCAAAGAATGGACTACTGACTTGTCTGCCTCAGAGTGCTGGTGGGACCTGGCGTACTCTAGAAGTCTGATGAGTGCTGAAACAAAGATACCAGTTTATCCTAGCATGAGAACACTCTCTAGATCCCGGCTTCTCTTTGGGGAGGGAAAGATCTGGACTGTGTTCAACATTCCAACATTGCTGGGGCTGCCCAAGGGACTAGCTTTTGTCTCATCTGTCTTAGAGCAGTGATAGGACTTGTTATATTCTAGATGCCTCGTGGCCACTGAAAACAAAGACTGTGGTTTGAACTAGCAAAAAGGTTTGAGAAGATCCTGGTTGGAAAGATTGGTAAAGGTCTTCTCCTGTATGAGGCCTATCTGTTTACAGACTGGGAAAGCTGGCTGTTCTATCTAATGTGCAGACACCAACACAAATGATTAAAGAGAAAAGAAACAGAAACATGGTGCAAAAAATGAGAATAAGATAAAGCTCCAGAAAGTGACTCTGATTAAATGGAAATATATGAACTACCTGACAGAGTATTTTTTTTTAATTTTTGTTTTTACTTTATTTTACTTTACAGTAGTGTATTAGATTTGGCATACATTGACATGAATCCACCACGGGTGTACATGAACTCCCAAACATGAACCCCCCCCCC